>JADKXX010008053.1:0-42617 GCA_017310255.1 Butorides virescens | reverse complement strand
CCATCCCACCCCCAAACCCTGGCCCTCAGCACCGCCTCTGCCCGGCTGTTAAATCCCCCCAGGGCTGGGGACTCGACCCCTTCCCTGGGCAGCCCCTTCCAGCCCCTGACAGCCCTTTGGGGAAGGAATTGTTCCCCAGGCCCAACCTCACCCTGCCCTGGCACAACTTGAGGCCGTTGCCCCTCGTCCCATCGCCCCTTCCCTGGGAGCAGAGCCCGACCCCCCCCTCACTACATCCTCCTGTCAGGCCGTTGTAGAGGGCGATGAGGTCTTCTTATGTTGTGCCTGTTGCCGCTGGCCCTGGCCCGGGGCACGGCTGGGAAGAGCCCGGCTGCCTCCCGGTCACCCCCTCCCCGCAGGCATCGGCAGGCGGGGGTTCAGCCCCCCCGAGGCCCCCTGCCCCAGGCTGATCAGCCCAGGCTCCCCCAGCCTCTCCCGGCAGCGGGGATGCCCGGTGGGCTGGGCTCTCCCCAGTCTGTCCGTGCCCCACTCATACTGGGGGGCCCAGTGCCTGACCCAGCGTTCCTGGAGCGGCCTCACCAGCGCTGAGGAGAGGGGAAGGATCCCCTCCCTTGATCCAGATCTCATCACGGTGGTTTAAGATTAGAAACGATCGCTCTCTGGTTCATACCACCGTTGGCTTCCATCTTTATCCGTTACACTTCAGTCTGTTGTTGCCGCATACAGCGGGATGAGTCAGGCCAGCGGCTGGGTTGGGCCGCACCCTACAAAAGCTCTCCCATGGGCGAATAGTCACTTTTCGTCACCTTCCGTATGAAGAAGGGAGCTGTACAATTTGCGGTTTTCCCCATTAGGTGTCTCCCGCTGGGTTTTTAACATCGTTACCTGAGCCCATAGGCAGGTCCGGAGCAAGAAGTGGGTGCTTAGGGGCAGCTCCTGGTCCTGCTGCCGTCGCCATCGTCACCCACAGCGGCGCTGACGGGCAGGAGCGTGCTGCCGACGCTCAGTCCTTGTTTAAAGGACACCTCAGGGAGGCGCTGACGGTGCCGACTGAATGGCGCCATTTTGAATTGCGCTTTTTTTCAATTCTATAGGATAAAATGGCGGCTTCCGCCCTCCACAGCGCGGGGCGAGGGGGCGGGGTGGTGGTACCTCAGAGCTGCCCTCTGTGCAAACGCGCCTGCGTCTGCTGAGGAACGCCTGCCCCGCACTGAGGGCTCCGGGGCAGCAAAGGACAATGGAAAGGCGAACAAATGAAAATAATGAGCCCCTGGGCATGGGCGTCGCGGGAGTGTCGTAGAATCATAGAATCATCATCATAGAATCATAATCATAGAATCATAGAATCAGAATCATAGAATCATAGAATCATAGGGCCAGGGCCAGAGGAGGTGGTGGGTAGCAGCAGGGCTTGCCATGCTGGGGGGTCTGTGGAGAGACCCTCTGAGGGACTCACTGCCACCCCACCTGCAAGCTGCCGCCTGATTGGTGGGTGTGGGGTAGTTAGCGCTTTCCTGATTGGCTGGGTCCTGACAAGAGGCAGGCTGGCAGAGTGGGGCCTTGCAGGGCGGGAGCTGAGGGGAGCTGAGCCTGGGCTGGGGTGTTATGGGGGAGCTGGGGCTGGGGTGTCCTGGGGAGCTGGGCCTGGGCTGGGGTGTTACGGGGGAGCTGGGGCTGGGGTGTCATGGGGGAGCTGGGGCTGGGCTGGGATGTCATGGGGAGCTGGGGCTGGGCTGAGGTGTCCTGGGGGAGCTGGGGCTGGGGTGGGTCATTCGGGGGAGCTGGGCCTGGTGGGGGGTATTATGGGGGATCTCTGCCTGGGCTGGGGTGTTATGGGGAGCTGGGCCGGGGCTGGGGTGTTATGGGGGGGCTGGATCTGGTAAGGGAGTTGCTGAGGGGAGCTGGGCCTGGGCTGGGGTGTTACGGGGGAGCTGGGCCTCTCCCCTTCCTCCCTGCCACCCAGTAGTTACAAGGAGGTCATTGAGAAGACAGAGCCAGGCTCATCACAGAAAAGGTGAAGGAAGCGGGACGGTGAGCAATGATGGGCTTAAGTTGAATGGTGTATGGGCAAACAGGTCGTAAGGAAAAACTTTTCCCCATGAGGACAGTCAGTCCAGGATGGAGTGGGTGCCCAGAGAGGTTGTGCCTCCTCCATCCTTGGAGGTTTTCAGGCCCCAACTGGCCAGAGCCCTGCATGACCTAGCGGAGGCCAAGTTGCCCCTGCTCTGAGCTGGAGATCAGACTGGAGACCTCCCGAGGCCCTTTCCCACCAGAATTATTCTGTGATTATGACTAGACTCAATATAAATTTAGATTAGGGACATGGTTTAGTGGGAATGGCAGTGTTAGGTTAACGGTTGGACTTGATGATCTTAAAGGTCTTTTCCAACCTGAATGTTTCTGTGATTCTATGATTTATTAAAGAAACCCCCAAATGTTTATAACTGAGAACATAAGTGCGAAGCTGACACGGAATTTCAAAAGAGGTATCTAATGAATAACTGTTTCCTCCTCTTCCCACACATTCCTCAGCCACCATTGGCGTGGGCAGCTCGGGCGCTGCGTGACCAAGAACTGAGGTGGCACAGTGAACAAAAGCAGAATTGTTTTACCTGAGCCGAGAAAAATGCAGCAATTAAATGGCACACAGACTAGGTGAACTGAATTACAACCCCTGCAGTGTTTGAAGGGATTTGCATAATGCCAGTACGGGATTCACACAACCCCCTGAGTGTCCCAGAGGTCTTCGTAGTCTAGTCCTTTTGCGACGTTCACTGTTGCCTGCGGTTCATCTTCAAAGAAGAATTTGTCAAAGCTTTCTTGAGCTTGTTTATGGATTTTTGTTACTCATATGAATGTCAGGTCTCTCTTTTTATCTTTCTTTTTTTTTGAAAGCTTTTGACCTCAATAACAGGAGGTTAATTGCGTGTTGCAGAGAATACTTCCTCTTACTGATTCTCAGTTTTGCTGTGTTTCAGTTTGGCTGACTGGTCTTTTTAACCTGTGTTACAAGTGGCTGAATAGGAACTATTTAATAAATTGGAAAATAGGAATCTAACGTGTCTGTCCATTATCTGTATCCTTTTGTTGTCCGTCTCCCTCATTGTGTCTTTACAAACTGAAAGTCAGCCTGTCTTCTGTTGTCCTCATGTGGCAGATTCTGCAGGTTCCCGCATATTTTTAACCTCTCTCCTCGTTCTAACTGTGGTGGTGTTGTTGTTATTTAATTTAAGATGGTGGTGATCTCTAGTTAACAGTCCCACTCATTTGTATATATGCAGCATAATATTTCCCGTTGCTTCCTATTTCGAAATTCCGCGGTATACTTGATCTGTCGTAATTTACTCTGCTGTTAAGTTTATTTGGGTTTGGATTTCATTTTTTGCAAACAGACGCTTTGGTTTGGGCAACTGCTGCAGTTTCACCAAATTGCCTTCTTCCTTCCTTCTCGTAGTCCTTTCTGCCTTCTAGGCTGTGTCATGGTTGCCTTAACAGTCTTTTCTGAAACAAAGGATTTTATTTTTTTCACTTTAGTGTTTTAATCTTTGTTACTGTCCTAATTAAAAAAACCCTTTCCTAATGGGTAGCGTCTCTGCTGAAGGTTTTAGTAAGTTGCTACTTGCTTCTCCAGGAGACAGAAACGGATTACATTATGGTACTTTTACTTTGAAGTTATTTGTATAATTGCTTCTTGAACCAACTCCAGATTTGGAATCCTTTCTCTTTGCGTTCTCTAGAGATTGTTTTTCATGAAACACCACAACTTTAGATGTTCTGCAACCACTGACTTTTTGCTTTAGATGCAAAGGTAGGAAATGCGTGCACTTTCAGTAGTGGATTTAAACAGTATCGGTGC
This sequence comes from Butorides virescens, assembly GCA_017310255.1. Taxonomy (NCBI): domain Eukaryota; kingdom Metazoa; phylum Chordata; class Aves; order Pelecaniformes; family Ardeidae; genus Butorides; species Butorides virescens. Next base: position 38,800 of record JADKXX010008053.1, on the reverse strand, counting down.
CCCGTGCAAACGTGTTTCAGAAGTCATTTTGAACTTTTGGCGTAGCTGGAATCAGAACCCAACTGTCTGTAGCTGACTTTACTGAGTGTGAAACAGGGGGTTTGTACTGTGTGCTAATAATTTCTAAGAATATTTTGAATTGCCCTTTGCTCATGTTCTTCTGTCCTCTTCCCCAGGCCTTGAAACAGCAGCAGCAAAAGCAACAGCAGCAGCAATGCAGAGCAGGCATGCCCGTGTCGTCGAGTCAGCATGTCCTTCTGAAGGCCGTCAAGGCGGCCAGTGACTCCGTGCCTGCAAAATCTGGTACGTGGCAGTGACGCTCCTCTGTGTTCCTTTACTGTCGTGCCTCTTTAACTTGCCTTTTATTGTTCTTAGGGGATGAGAGAAGAAAGTGCTCTTTTCATATGGTGCTCTTCTTGTTTCTGAAATAGCCCAGCTTCTGTTTGCCTGGCTTTGATTTTATTAGGAATGCATTCAGTTAAGAGTAGATTTTGAAGAGATCTTACTGTGCCGTCCTCTGGTGACAAATGTCTTCCCCTACAGATGCCTGTAGGCTGTGGTCAGGTAGTTCTCGTGGCTGAGCAAATTAGGTCATGTTTCTCTTAGTGGCTTCTTGTTCTGTAGTGTTGGCTTCCATGTCTTGTTCCAAAGATGTACATTCTGATCTGGAAGGTCCCCGAGAGGTTTCCAGTGTTTATGCTGCATTAGAAATGAATGAGATCACTACTCCTCCCTTGTTCAGTCAACGGTGCGTTAGCTCCCTTACCAGCAGCAGCATTTCACTGGTTACCATAAATTCTTGGTAGGGACTTCTAGCTGGTTTTCTCCAAGTTCTTTTCCGTGTAACTGATTTCCATTATTAGCTCCTGGTTCTGTAAGCATGACTCAAATTGTTTTCTTTTAGATACAGGAAATGCCTCTGTGTTTGTATAGACTGATTTTCATGTTGTACAAGGAAATAACTTCGTAGACTAACGCAGTCATTATTTTATCAATCCACAATTTGTCAAATCATCTGTAACCATCACCAGTAGTGGCTCTGTACCATCCCCCAGTTTGCTTTTGTTCGTACTCAGGGCAGAAATCAGAACAGCAGGCCTATCAAATCAAATCAAATCAAATCAGACACATTTGGCCTGGTGACCTGTGTCCAGCACTGCTGCTAGCACATGCATGAAGAAGTGTGTAAAAGCAGGGTAGGCACGTAGTAGTGCTCTCCCAGAATTAGGTGTGTTGTGCTCGGGGACCTCCAAAGCAAGAGGAGGTGTCTTTGTATTTCCTGGATTGGGATTTTCTTCAGCGGATTCGCCTAACCTGGGGGGTGGGAATGCTGACTTTGTAAATGCCTTGTGGCAAACAACACACTGTAAAAACTACTCGGTTTTGTTTGGTTTGAGCCAGGCTCCTTATACCTTTGTTTGATTCATTCTAATTATCAAACAGGCAATGAGCAACTATTCAACACCTCTTTGCTGCTCATGGCTTTTGTAGACATCTCGCTGTCAGTCGGAAGAGCCCTGCTGTATTTTCTCATTCCTCATGGAAAGCTATATGCTGCTTGTGCTGGAGAATGAAAACTGTACACAGCGTTCAGGGTGCAGATGCATTCTGGATCTGTGCAGCATCATTTTGGTGTTCTGTGTTTTGTTCATCTTTTCTTACCAATTTCTAGCATTCACTTTGCTTTTTTTGACCGAATGCCAAGAGCAGGCATTTTCCTAGAACTGTTGAGATTCTGGGACTCTTTCCTGAGTTGTCATTTTCTATTTGAGGGCCCAACAGTATGTAGGAAGGTTAGGGGAGTTCTTTTTGTACATCACTTCATGTTTCTGTACAGTGAACCATACCTGTTCTTCTATCACTCAGCCATTCATTGTCATGAAATCCTTCTGCAGCTGTAATGGGGCTGGGGGGTGTTGGGACCTAAGGAATAAAGAGTGCACAGGGTCAGTGTATGCGGTATGGAGCAGGGGGAGGCAGGAGCGGGGTCAGCAGCATTGTGTACAAGAAGAAAAGAGGGCTGGCTTTTTGAGGCTGAAGTCTCTTCCAAAAAACAACGATCTCCTCCTCTGCTTCACGGCCCTGCTGATTCTGATCCTGCTTCACCGTCTTCTGCAACACGTGCGCAGTCCCTGTCTGTGTAAGCTGTGTGTACTTCTGAAGTCCCTGCCCTTACAGCCCCTCTGTGACACTAGTTATCACGGGGTGTATTAAGAGGACTGTGGCCAGCAGGTCAAGGGAGGTTCTCCTACCCCTCTACTCTGCCCTGGTGAGACCCCACCTGGAGTACTGTGTCCAGTTCTGGGCTCCCCAGTTGAAGAAAGATGAGGAACTCCTAGAAAGAGTCCAGAGGAGGGCAACTAGGATGATGGGGGGACTGGAGCATCTCCCCTAGGAGGAAAGGCTGAGGGAGCTGGGCTTGTTCAGCCTGAGGAAGAGGAGACTGAGAGGAGATCTCATCAACACCTACAAATATCTTAAGGGCAGAAGTCACGAGGATGGAAGCAGTCTGTTTGCAGTGGTGTCCAGCGACAGGACTAGGGGCAACGGGGGCAAACTGAAACATAAGAGGTTTCAGTTGAATAGGAGGAAAAACTTCTTTACTCTAAGGGTGACAGAGCACTGGAACAGGCTGCCCAGGGGGGCTGTGGAGTCTCCTTCTCTGGAGATCTTCAACCCCCGCCTGGATGAAGTCCTGTGTAGCATGCTCTAGGAGAGCCTGCTTGAGCAGGGGGGTTGGACTGGGTGATCTCCCGAGGTCCCTTCCAACCCTTGTGATTCTGCGATTCTGTGAAAACGCCGTGCAATGTCCAACTCAGACACCTCTATTGAGACAGAAGGTCCCTCCCCCTCAGTAATTACCCTGTTTTTCCATCCTTCCCCCCTGATTTACTTGACTGGTTCCGATTCATCTCAGAAAGATGACGATCGTGAAAACCTAACTGTTGAGGAAGGTGCAGCAAGAATGCTCACTCTGAAAGATTTCTGTCGAGTGTTCTGCACAGATGGAGTGGCTGAGACTGACAGTCATGAAGCTTGCCCAAAAAAAGGGAGAGAAAGCAATCAGATCACAACAAAATTGCATCTCCAACCCCAAATCCTAAGCTATTTGCAGTCTTCTTAAAAAATAACTTTTTGATAAAGCCTGTTAACATGGGTAACACCAAGCTGCTACCCTACAGAAAGAAGGGCTGCCTTCATTATTCTTGCAGCATCTATTAACCTGACTCCAGTCCCAAAACTCCTTCCCCTTCCAAAGAGTCAGTCCTGCAGCCAACAAGCCTGTGCTTAGAACAAGAAACAGCGGCGTGTGGAGGGAGAAGCTCCCTCTCTGCTGCTGAGTTGATCATTGCCAAAGTACCGGGCATAAGAACTGGAACTCGGTCAATCTCTCGGATGGAGACCGGTGACGAGTGGTGTCCCTCAGGGGTCCGTACTAGGACCGGTGCTGTTCAACATCTTCATCAATGACTTGGACAGTGAGATCGAGTGCACCCTCAGCAAGTTTGCAGATGACACCAAGCTGAGTGGTGCGGTTGACACACCAGAAGGAAGGGATGTCATCCAGAGGGACCTGGACAGGCTGGAGAGCTGGGCCTGTGTAAACCTCATGAGGTTCAACAAGGCCAAGTGCAAGGTCCTGCACGTGGGACGGGGTAACCCCCAGTATCAATACAGGCTGGGGGAAGAAAGGATTGAGAGCAGCCCTGCCGAGAGGGACTTGGGGGTGCTGGTGGATAAAAAGCTGGACATGAGCCGGCAATGTGCCCTGGCAGCCCAGAAGGCCAACCGTACTCTGGGCTGCATCAGGAGGAACATGGCCAGCAGGTCGAGGGAGGTAATTCTGCCCCTCTACTCAGCTCTGGTGAGACCTCACCTGGAGTACTGCGTCCAGCTCTGGAGCCCTCAGCACAAGAAGGACATGGAACTGTTGGAGCGGGTCCAGAAGAGGGCTACTAAAATGATCCGAGGGCTGGAGCACCTCTCCTATGAGGACAGGCTGAGAGAGTTGGGCTTGTTCAGTCTAGAGAAAAGAAGGCTGCGGGGTGACCTGATTGCGGCCTTTCAATACCTAAAAGGGGCCTATAGGAAAGAGGGGGGAAATCTTTTTAGTAGGGCCAGCTGCATTAGGACAAGGGGTAATGGTTTTAAACTAAATCAGGGTAGGTTTAGGCTAGATATAAGGAAAAAATTCTTTACAGTGAGGGTGGTAAACCACTGGAACAGGTTGCCCAGAGAGGTAGTGGAGGCCCCATCCCTGGAAACATTCAAGGCCAGGTTGGATGGGGCTCTGAGCAACCTGATCTGGTTAGCAGTGTCCCTGCTGACTGCAGGGGGGTTGGACTCGATGACCTCTAGAGGTCCCTTCCAACCCAAAACATTCTATGATTCTATGATTCTAATCCATTCTGCTGAATTCCCTGACGTAGCTTTGGCTCGGGACAAGCTAGTGGTCTCCTAGGCAATCCTTGGCACAGCCTGGCGTTCAGCAGAGGCCAGACATCATTCCTGGCAGGCAGTCTGAACGTAGCCGACCCCGCTCAGTGGAGACAGAAAGCTTGAGGGTGTGAACACAGCTGGTTTGTGCCGGTTGTTCTGAGGGCCAGGGGAATGCCCAGCATCACCGTTCTGTTTACTGGTGTAGAAGTAGCCAGAGGATTATACAACAGCAATAGGGCAATATTTGCATGAAAAACATTTTCCTCCTGCATGTTCTTGCTGTAATTACATGAATGTTTAGCTGAAATTCACTGGTCAGGTTAAGAAATTTCATGGAGCCATCAGAAACTGGTCCCGGAGCCCCCTTGGGAGCTGAGCTAGTCCACGTCCTTTCCTCAGGGCAGGAGCTAGGGTGCATTCCTGACGGACGTTTTCTTCAGTCTGTTCTGAGAGATGCCGTTGATGCAAAGACCAAAAACTCCCAGCAAGTCTTGCCCTTCCTGCTTTGTTAACTTTATCCTTAAAATGTTTTTCTTAGCCTCCAATCAGCATGTTTTCTTCCTTCCTTGGGTTTAAACCCAAGATTTCCTGTCCTGTCCACCACAGACACAGGGTGCAGGTTATTTGATTTCTTCTCCCTACCGCCTTTTACATAGCCGGAGATGTTTCCTCATCTCATGCTGATTTTCTTTAGTATAAAATTCTTTCTGTGTTTTAGTGTGTTTGTTTATCCTCCCTTTCCAAATAGCTCTAAACAAATCCAAACCCAAACTAGACCAATCTGTCCTGGCTTGCTGGTTACATACTGCTGGAATGTTTCTTGTAACATCTGTTCAGACATATGCAAGGTTGCGGCTATGCGCCATATATCCCACCGAAAGGAACGGGCGTATTTATCAGCGGTACTTCATGCAGGATTTAATAGCAGAGTAAGTACTTAACAGCTGATGAGGTTGCCTGTTGTTCCCAGGCAGCTTTGCAGCTCAGACCCTTTCAAAAAGGTTAAGGGGAAAAAGGTTAATATCGTCTTGCTTGTTTGAAATTCAGCCCTAAGCTGTGCTTTGTGCCCTTTACACCTAGGCTGGTGTGGTCTGAGAAGGAAGCCAAAATTCGTCCAGTAGAAAATGATGCATTTCCAGTGACCGCGTTAAGAAAATGCAGTGCCAGGTGTATGAAGCCTTTCAGATAAAATGATAGTTTTAAAGCCTTTTGCAGTTTCTCTGCTGACTAGGATTAAACCTGCATGGTTCATTAGCACAACAGGCAGATACCGTTCCTGGAGGACCCCATCTCCCGAGCTCCCTGCCCCAGGAGGAATTGCCTCTTCGCTTAGGGAAGTAGGAACAGGGGAGACCTTGGAGGGACTGAAACAGGTAGGGTATTTTGCAAGACTGTTAGCTAACACGGAGTAATTACTAAAATACCCTAATGGAGCATGTAATCCAAACTTGTGTTACTTAGAGTGCTTCAAGTCCTGTTTGGGGTCTTTATTTTTTGTGATTCTAATGAGGCTTTTGCCTTTCCTGGGTATGGCCAGGATCCTGCTGCTGGAGGCCTGCTGTCTGGCTCTTCCCAGGCACTGCATGCCAGGCTTCTGGGGCAGGGGTTCACGGCTATTGGTTTTGCTCCTAATTTTGGTTTCACACTTCCCAAACTATTGCTACACCCACTTTAATTATGGGTGAACTATTTTCTTCCAGCATCTCTGTTTAATTTTTGTTCCTGCTTTTTTTCTCTCCGACTTCCCCATATTTTGCTGCTGCATTACGGTTGCAAGCTGTTGTACATTCTGCATGTCAACTTATCCAGCCTTTCTAGTACTACTCTGAGAATACGTTAGAATTGTAGGACCATTCATGTTGGTAGGGACTTCAAGGAGATCTCCAGTCCAACCTCCAGCTCAGAGCAGGGGCAGCTTGGCCTCCACCAGGTCACTCAGGGCTCTGGCCAGTTGGGTCTTTGAAAACCTCCAAGGATGGAGGTGGCACAGCCTCTCCACGCACCCACTCCACTGCAGACTGTCCTCATGGGGGTGAAATTTTTCCTTATGTCCTGGCTGACTCCTGGGTTTTTTTGTCCTCCTGCCTTGCACCACTGTGACAAGCATGGCTCCATCTTCCTGCTGGCCTCCCAGTAGGAACAGAGTGGTGGCTACCGGGTGTCCCTCAACCTTTTTTCTTCTCCATCCTGACCAAGCCCTGGTCCCTCAGCCTCTCCTCAAAGGGCAAGCACTGCCATCCCCTGAGCATCTTGGTGGCTCGCAGCTGAGCTTGCCTCCAGTTTTTATGTCTTCCTTGTATTAGAGGCACCGGATCAGGACACAGAATCAAGGTGTGGTCTTAACGAACGCTTAGCCAAGGGGGATAATCACTTCCCTTGATCTGTTGGCTGCGGTCCTACAGCCCAGGATGCTGTTGGCCTTTGGTGCCAGGGCACAAGTTCATCTTGTGTCAGCCAAGACCCCCAGGTCCCTTCAGCAGAGCTGTATCGCTGCTAGGGGCTCTTCCTTCCCAGGGGCAGGACTTTGCCTTCGTCCTTGTAAGGTCCCTGCTGGCCCCTTCCTCCAGCCTGGCTCGGTCCCACTGGTCACAGCTCTGCCCTCGAGCATAGCAGCTGGTCCCTGCAAATTTCATGTTACCTGCAAACTTGAGCAAGTGCTCCATTGCCTCCCCCAAATAAAAAACGTGACCCAGGACCAGTGCCCTGAGGCACTTGCTCGGTGCCAGCCTCCAGGCAGAGTACGGAGCACGACTGTCCAAGCCTGGGCACCTCACCCACTGCTTACCCATCTGGTTGTCCACCCATCCAGACCCCCAGGTCCCAGCTCGCATATGCTATTGTGGGACACAATGTCAAATGTCCTGCTAAAGTCAAGGTAAATGGCATCCACCTCTCTTCCCTCATCCACAAACCCAGTCATTTGATCACAGAAGGCAATCAGGCTGGTCAGGCGTGATTTACCCATGGTAAATCCATGCTGACTGCTTCCAGTCATCATTTTGGCCATCTTGTCTAGACTGTGCTCTTGCCTAGAAAGCTTGGACCAGATGATCCTTGAGGTCCCTTCCAGCCTGGGATTCTGTGATGCTATGATTGCCTCCTTTGTGTGACCAGAAATACACTCCAAGAGGAGGCACTCCATGATTTTCCCAGGGAGAAAAGAGAGGCTGACCAGTCTGTATTTTCTCAGAATGTCTTTTGGGCCCTTTTTGAAGGTGGGTGCAACATTTCCCTTTTTTAGTTGTGGGGAATCTCCCATGATCTTAATTTCTTTTCAAAGATGGTAGAGAGAGGCCATGTAAGGACACTGGTGGGCTCCCCCAGGATCCTTGGATTCAACTCGTGTTGTCCCACAGGCTTGTATGGGTAGAGACAGCCTTCTTGACTCATTTTCCTTGCCTGTCTTTCCTGAAGAGTTGGTATCTGTCCATGCCAGCATCCAGCCCTGTGATCTTTCCTACCTTCAAGATTGTGAGGGACAGAAAGAAGTTAAGGATTGAACTCGTTTCACACATCGTCTCAGGAGAGCCGTATTCCTCAGCTTTTGCTCTGACCTTATTCGACTGATTTAGGGTAGGAACAGCATGTGTTTATGCCATCCCCATTTAGGCTGGGTGTTAATTACTGTAAAAGCCTTTGAAAGTTACTGCAACATGAGTGGTGTTCGTATGTTGTCCATCAGCATCCATGGAGCCCCTTTTTCCCCTCCTATCCATGGGATAGTACATGGAAATAGCTCCCAGCCAGGACAGTGGGATATGTTGAGATGGAGAAGTAAATTAAGCATGGAAGTGGAGAGAGAACGATATTCTGACAGAAAGCAACACAGGAATTCCACAGTTTGAGGGATGTATTTAGTCAGAAGTGGATCAGCTAGTGTAAGGATGAGAAGGAAGGGGAAAGGAACCAGGCAGAGAGGAGAGCAAGAGAGGCAGGTGGGGAACAAGCTGGCACAGGCTGGGTGAAGGAGTTGCTTAGTGCAAGTCATTAACCAGAGCCAGCATTTGTTTAGTTTGTGACTTAATCACGTGTATTGTGGAGTTTCTCTTTCGAGGCATGGGGACTTCAGTACCTTTCCCTGCTTGAGTGAGTACCTGTTCTTACACATAAACCTGAAGAGAGCAGAGGGAAGACCAGCTCTTGTTTGTAATTCATCTCACTTAAGATGAGGAGGGAAAGGGAGGCAGGGAGAAGCTAGGGAAGAAGCTCTTCCCACCGGCAGAAAAAATACTGCTGTACAAAAGAGAACGTGGGTGGCAGTGATTCGTAAGAAGTCATGGTGGTGAGATCTGTCTCATTTGGCTTAGTAGTGATTTTGGAGGAGGACATGAAAACATCTCTTGAGTATTTGAAAGAGGAGGAGGAATTACTGAGGGTGGTCTAAAAGAACAAAAGCTACAATAGTAGGTTAAAATTTAGAAAGTACGCATAAAGTATGAAGAGATTTTTCCTGACAGTGAACTCTTAACAGAAACTAGAGCTGCCTCTGAAAGGAAGTTTTAACAAGATCGTTACTGGATTGGATATTGATGGGAAATAAGGTGGGACTAACTGGGAAATAGACTCAAACCATAAATGAAATGGTTGTCCATCCCTTTATCTCGTGATAGCCTGATCGCTACAAAGGGGTCTTCTGCTTTCAGCCTGTTGGGAAGTAAGTGCTACAAGAATACAGGAATGTAAGTATCCTAGAAGTGCTTGTCCCAGAGCTGCTGGGATTAGGGCATGCACGTTAAAGGATCTTTATTCCGGGCCAAACAGATGTCTCATGTAATATTTCTTTGTACATCCCTGTGTTTAAATGTTCCAATTTCCTGTGCAGCTTGGGAAGGCAAGCAGTCAGATGGACAGTCGAGCAGCCCTCAGAACTCCACCTCCAGTTCCTCTCCCTCTGTTAAGCTTGATAACTCCTTGCCAGGGTTGGGGAAGAAACCGTTCCAGAGATCTGACAGGCTCCATGCAAGTAAGATATTTATTTTTCTGCTTACAGAGGTTTGGTTGCTCTGATGACGGAACGCAAGCCTAAATAGCAAAATTGAGTAAAATGTGTAATTAATTCCATTGCTGAAGTGACTTCTGGGCAACTCCGGAAGGTACTGCTGGAATGCTGTGTGAATTAGGATAAATAATTCAAACCTTACATATGCAAATAAGCCTTTCTCATTTCTTATCATCAGGGGTTTCTTCCTGTGAATGTGCAGCTTGCTGTTTGAGACGCACAAAAGGACTTGCGTTATTCAGCAGGCTTTCTAATGTACTTAAGACACTTTGATAACATTAAAAGGAAAAAAGAAATTCCTTCCCAGATCTTTATGCTTCAGACCCCACTGGTACTTGGCTGCTTTCCCAGTCATTGAGGCTAGGTCCTTCTCAGCCCTCCTGACCTTTTGTGGTTTCTTTTACATGTACTGATGATGGAATTGACCTCAGTGAGCTTAAGGATATGCTGAGGTCACTATCTGTGCTAATCATCCTGGATTTCCTTTGTCACTGCTGGAAGCAGGCACTTTTCAGGGCATGTTTCATTTGTCCCCTGTAATTAGGAAATTCTGCAGCTTAAGTAGATTAAAAACCTGCAGAGCCATTTTCTGAATGACTTCTAATGGAGCAAACTTCCCCTAATGAAACGAGCCTCCATGGCGTTTACTTTGTAAGGTACTGTTACCTTAAAAATAATTGCTGTCGTCCCTGAAGTCAGAGGGAGCTGGGTCTCTCCTAATGTTACCCATTTTGTTAATAATGCATTTCTAGTCTAAGCTTCAAAACACACGGTGCTTTGCCGATAATAGCGGATGAATCCAAAGGAGACAGAACACGTGGTACAAATGCTTTCTTCGTGATTCTTCTCTGAATTTGGAGGACATCCATGAAGCTAGCTGTAGCATAAGGGTTAATGCTGGACTCGCTGGCTTTCAAAACCAGAAAGAGAACAGTTGCTCATTTTTACTGCTTTGTCTAGTGGTGTGGTTTCTACGCAAGCACAGTGAGCTGATGAATTTTTCTGAAATGCTTTTCCTGAGAACAAAGTAGGAAAGTCCGAGAAGAAATCCCGAGGAACAAACTGACCTTAACTAGAGGCTTCAAATAGAAAAATGATGTGGGTAAAAGCAGTTGTAGAAACCCTCCTGAAAAAGACTCCTTGCCAGTTCCCAGATAGCCAGGATCCCTGCAAAAGTTGGGTGACCTGATGCAGGCTACAGTATATTAGGTATGGAAATGTTCTGTGCTGGAAAGGACCTCCCACGTGTTGTTTTTAACTGCATGTGCAAAGGTAGAGTGTGTCTTTCAAGTCAAGGTTTGAAATGGATTACTGAGGTGCCATTTTGAAAATCTCAGGTGTAGCGAGCTCCAAAGGAGCCTTTAATCCTCTCGTAGCTAAGGTGTTACTTCTGTCTCTGTGGTTGATTGCAGGGCAGCTGAAGAGAACGAAGTGTGCTGAAATCGATGTGGAGACCCCCGACTCCATCCTCGTGAACACAAACCTGCGGGCGCTGATCAACAAGCACACGTTCTCCGTTCTGCCTACAGAATGCCAGCAGCGCCTGCTGCTGCTGCTGCCGGAGGTGGACAGGCAGGTACGTCGTGGTTTCTCTTGTGGAGAGAAGCTAGGCTCTTAGGTGTCAGCAGGGAGCATCTCCAGAAGTCATTCAGTCTGGACATCCAAATACTGTGTTTCTGTCTAAGGGATAGACTTTTTCTTCTGTGCACAGTGTAAAAAAAAAAAAAAAAATTGGAAAATTCTTCAGTGATTCGTTGCCACCAGAAAGAAAGAATTCAGGTTTGATAAACCAGTGGCTTAATTCTGTTCAATCAATACCATATTCCCAGCTACGGTGAGAGCAATGTTTCTGTTACATGGGACTTGAAGAGGGACAGGAGTGATGGGAATGCAGCGGTTTCAGCGTCTTCCTCTCTCCTGTCCTCTCCCAGACTCTTCAGTACAGGATTAACCCCGGTGCCTTCCCACAGAATACCTAAACAGATGCTGCCATTTAGTTCCAGCCTCTTCTGCTTCTCATGACCTTGTGTCGCTGCTGTCAAATTCTAAATCTGGTAAAGTGAAAACTGAATGAGTTTCCTATCGCATATTCACTGTCCAGGCTGCAGAGTAATCTCGACCTGCTGCAGAGCGCTTGTGTCCTGACCTGAAGCACACACTAGATTAAAGGTGCCGAGCGTGCAGCGTGAGGCAGCCTTGCGGGCAGTTTATTTTTGTGGACTGTCTTAAGATCTCTTTGTGTGTGAAGAGAGGAATTTGGAAAAGCAGAAAAGTACTCGGTGGGGAAGAATGGGTTCATTTGCTCTGGGTGTGGCACAGAAGAACTGGTGAAGGTTTTCACTGAGCTCTTCACTAAAAGGTGGTGATAACTGGAACAATTAAGGTGAGTGACAAGGGGGTGAGAACTCAGCCTGCAGTATGGAAAGAACAGCTAAGAGAGTCTTTTGATAAGATAGTTATTTCACCTCAGCGGGGTCTGATGAATGTCATCTGAAGGGGTACGTGAAAGAACTGCCTGAAGCAATCCCAACATCAGAGCAGTTTTCCTCAGCAGCTTGTGGAAGGCAGGGATGATACTAAGAGACAAGAAAAGAACAAATGTTGTGCTTGCATGTAAAAGGAGAAAAAACCCAATGAGTTGAGGAAGTGAAGTTCAATCTGTTCAATACCAGAAAAGTTGTAGACAGAAGGAGGACGCTTCCTTCCTTTTACCTTATTCATTTGTTGTCTTCAGCATTCCTACCCCAGCTGGCTGGGAGCTTCAGAGCAAAGTGGGATTCTGCGCTGTGCTTCCACTTCAGCCGTAGGGGTGTTAATGCAGATGCCGTAACATACGTGCCTAGAGCCATTTAGAATTTCTTTAGATATCAAAGCTGGCTTCAAGATGCCACTCCAGATGGAAATCTTCTGTACCTCCTGTCTCAGATCTGCAAGTCCCTTGAAGATGCTTTTCTGGGTGGTGTTCAGATTAGTACGGGATGCCTGTGTTTACACACCTCAGTCGCCTCCCAGGAGCTTAGGTCCCAGCGAGTTACTCTGGGCAGCTTTTACAGAAAGTGGCAATCCAGTTGGTACAGCCGAGAGCCTGTGCCCAAATAGCGGTGTCTGCTTCAGGGACGAGATGAACTGAGTCCCCGCCTCCGTACGCTCCGTTGACTCGGTCACTGTACACCGCGACAGGCCACCAGCCTGGAGATAGACACTTAGGGCACAGGCATCCGTGTTCAGTGGCGTTACATCCATCTTCACAGCTGGGCTGCTCCTTTGGCTCGCACAGAACGTTCGTAGTGTGTATGGGTCTGGCAGCTGCACTGCGGTCTGCTTTACAGAGGATGCTTTGCTGAATAGATAGCGTTCGTCTGGAGTTAGGGGGAGTTCTACCGTTCTGTGTCGTCTCATAAATTCTAATCTCCAATCAGCATTCATTGGGGATTTGTTAGTCCAGGGCTGATCCAATGAATATTTGAAGGAATTGTTTTATAAGTCCTGTGGCCTTTGTAATAATTAGGTATGTGTCAAAATATGATGCGATGGAGTTTGCAGCTGGAGTTTACTGGCAAGACCCTCACAGCAGATGGTAAGACATTGCTGTCCTGACTTTTAAGTTTAATTGTCCTTAAATTGAATTCGAATTCGGCTGAGAACAAATTTTGACTGATTAAATAATACTGCTCAGCTCCTGAGAGGACAAATTTTGCATTTCACTGTAGTAAATCTCCTAGAGCAGCCCACCACATCAAGCGGTGATGCGTGCTTTATAAAATGTCAGGCTTTGCTGTAGTAAACAGGAGGAGAGGTGAAGGCGTTGGACATGCCGGTTGTGAAAGGTCACGTATCTGCTGTGTCTTGCTTGGCAGTGACTCAGGCTGAGCTGGTACAGCTGGTGCTTCCCTAGACAAGAAAGTGGGCACGTGAGGGCCAGCCCTGCGGTAGTTGTCTGTCCTCCAACACCAGGACCTGGCAACACGGTCTGTGCAGGAGAGGGCAGGCTGGTGAATTCTGCTTCCCACAGTCAATCAATAGCGATTTGGACTAGAAAATAAATCTCTGCTTTTGCAGTCCCTACAATGGCTGCTCCTAACTCAAAAATCTCGTAATAAATCTTACCTACAACACCTTCTATTAGGTCACTTCCATCATCTTAATTACCCGCATCATCACGAATGCTGCCTCAGGAAAAGCAGCATTTCTTTTTATCCCGTCCTGCGCTGGTGAACGTTTGCTGCACAGATCTCCCCGCCTCATCGGATACGTCCTACATTTGGACAGCTGCATTTTTCTTGTTTGTTCCGATTTATTGTTTATGCAAGAAGTGGAAACACATCAGTTTTGCCCACTGCAAGTTTTTGTGACTTACTGAGTGATACGTGTGTTTCTGGTAGAGAAATTCCACATTTACTTCTGTGGGATAAGGAGCAGAAGCAAACCGTGTGTGTGTTCTATTACCCTGGTTATAATTTCCCACCATGCCACATTGCAGCCTTAGCCTCGTGATTTCTCATTTACGTCCTCCTCTGTAGCATGACTGCCCTATCTGGTTAATCACATTTCAAAGATGGAATGCGTTCTGAGCTTCATTTGTCCCTGTTTCCCCTGAAGCATCCATGGCTAGGATTATAGACATTTCAGAGTAACATTTATACGATACCTTTTACGTCCTTGCTGTTCCTTCATGCGCTTTTTGATGTTCCCCAGAAGACAGCAGAGCTGTTGCTTTGGACGGTAGTTCAGGCGATACCTTGCATTCATTTTGCAGGGCAAAAGGCATCTGAGGAAGCTTTTCAGAGGCGATGCTCTTCGCTTTCCGTGTGCTTCTCCTTGCTGCCTGTACCACCTGCTGCTCATGTATGTTTGTGCAGGACTACAGAGGATTGGGCTAAAGCAAGGATGAGGAAAGTTTACCACAGCCTCCTAGATCCCAGACGTGCCTAAGCACAGCCTTAAGAAGGCTGTTTATTTTCTTCCGAGTGAGTTAAAGGCAGATTCCAGAGAGATTTGTGGCAATGTTGGGACTCTTGCTCTGTGTTTAGTTCCCTCGTGACAAGATGTGACATTTGCCTTTCCAGCTGGTTAACACCATTTGCTTTGTCATGTATTCCAGGTTGGGGCGGATGGTTTGATGAAGCTGAGTGGCTCTGCGCTCAACAACGAGTTCTTCACTTCAGCGGCCCAAGGCTGGAAGGAGAGGTTGTCAGAAGGTAAAACTTCCCCAGACAATGAAGCAGAACGCTAGAAGGCTTTCAGCCAGTGAATGTTTTGGGGAATGTGTAAAAGAGCTTTCATGGAGAAGCTGACGTGCTGGAGTGACTTCCTGGGTAAAGTCAGCGGTAGCCAGTACGGCCCCGGGAGCAAGGGCGAGGCTAGAGCTCTGTAATCTCAAGGTCACGGGGGGGGCTGCGGGAAGGACTTCTCTTTTGAACTTCACGTGTGGAAAAATGAGCAAGTCTCTGGAAGAGATGAGAAAAGAAGGAAAAATGTGTTTAAAACCTCGTTGAAATGACAGTAGAGCTGTGTTCCTCTCAAGCTGTGTAGCAATACAGCCCACGGCTAAGCTCAGCAGAGAAGGTCAGTTACGTTCCCAGAGGAATGCCGTTTGTCGTCAGCGAAGTCGCCTAGCCACAGGTGGTGTGGTCAGTCCTTCGAGCCATCATTTTTTATGTCAGTCATTTACTAATCTGTAGGACTCCCGCACCTTCAACAATCATTTGCATTTTGAACTTAGAGGTGCTTAATTCCATGATTTCATCAAACCACATCATCAGAAGTGCGCTCATGCATTGTGGGCGAGGACCATTCCCTCTACAGAACCGAACCGTACAGCCTGCCACCAGCGTTTCTATAAAGGCTGGAGCACCAGTCGTGACTCACTTTAGGAAGACAGGAATATCGTTTACTCATGCCCAGGTGATTGAGTCTTAAGAGGCTTTTCTGTAGAAAACGTGTCCGGTTCTGTATGAATAACCCTTTCTATTTTGTAGCTTCTGGGTGTGTCTATGCCAGCAAACAGGGAGGTGTTCAATTGTTAAACCCACCCCCAGTTTTAGCCACCGTCATTTAGCATTTTCCCTTTAATGCTTCTTCAAAGACCTTTTGTCCGTTCATGTCTACACATCTAGAGGGTGCAGCCACATTTATGCGAAGACTTTCTCTGGTACCAGAGCAAAGCTGATGTAGAACCCGCTAGGGTGGTAAAGCTTGTGACGACGAGGGTGAAGTCTGGGGATCATAGAATCACCTCGGTTGGAAAAGCCCTTTAAGATCATTGAGTCCAACCGTTAACCTAACCCTGCCATCCCACCACTAAACCCTGTCCCTCAGCACCTCATCCATCCTTCTTTTAAATACCTCCAGGGATGGGGACGCGACCACCTCCCTGGGCAGCCCATTCCAGAGCCTGACAGCCCTCTCGGTGAAAAAGTTTTTCCTAATGTCCAGCCTAAACCTGCCCTGGCGCAGCTTCAAACCATTTCCCCTCATCCCACCGCCCGTTACCAGGGGGAAGAGGCCGACCCCCACCTCGCTACAGCCTCCTCTCAGGCAGTTGTAGAGGGCGATCAGGTCTCCCCTCAGCCTCCTCTGCTCCAGGCTAAACACCCCCAGTTCCCCCAGCCGCTCCTCGTATGACTTGTGTTCCAGACCCCTCACCAGCTTGGTTGCTCTCCTCTGGACATGTTCCAGCAATGCAACGTCTTTCTTGTAGTGAGGGGCCCCAAACTGAACACAGCATTCGAGGTGCGGCCTCACCAGCACTGAGTACAGGGGCACGGTCACTGCCCTACTCCTGCTGGTCACACCATTCCTGATATAGGCCAGGATGCCATTGGCCTTCTTGGCCACCTGGGCACCCTGCTGGCTCATATTCAGCCGGCTGTCAACCAGTACCCCCAGGTCTTTTTCCACCAGGCAGCTTTCCAGCCACTCATCCCCACGCCTGGAGCGCTGCATGGATCTCCACTGACACTCTCACTGAGCGCTCTCCTCTCTGCTCAAGTATTACGGCACGATGCCGCTGTGGGCAGAGCGGTCCCGTAGGCTTTATGCAGCTGCTCTTCAAGGTACTGACGATCCGTAACAGCGCTGTCTGGGGCACTCCCAGTAGCATTTAACAGACGCAGGCCTGGGCAGCCTTATCTTGAGAAAACACAGGCCTGGTCAGCCTCAGCGTCATCACTGGGAAAGTCGTGGAGCGAGCCCTCCTGGAGCACATCTCTGGGCATGTGAAGAGGGTGGTGATTGGCAACAGCATGGTTTTACCAAGTGTAGATCATGCCTGAATAGCCTGACTGTATTAAAAATGAGTGAATTTGTGGACAAGGGGAGAGCAGGAGGCGTCACTTACCTCAGCCTAAGCAAAGCTTTTTTGATCAGTGTCTCCCACAGTACACTTGCATCTGAGCTGGGACACCAGAGTCCAGACGGGTGGATAGCTGGTTGGACGGTCACGCTTGGAGTCATGGTTCACAGCCAGAGGCTGGTGACAATCTTGGCAGGAGGATGAGAGAAAACAGGCCTGAGTCAGATGGGATGTAAGGAGAAGCTTTTCCCTGTGAGGACAGTCATTCCAGCATGGAGCAGGTGCCTGGAGAGGTTGTGCCTCCTCCATCCTTGGAGGTTTTCAGGCCCCAACTGGCCAGAGCCCTGAGCGACCTGGTGGAGGCCAAGCTGCCCCTGCTCTGAGCTGGAGGTCAGACTGGAGACCTCCCGAGGTCCCCATCCACCTTCAGGTAGACGTTCAGACGTAAATGGCTTCCACCGGCCTGCAAGCTGCCGTGTCGGCTGTCGCTGTGCTTTGCGCTCAGTGCCAGCCTGGGCTGATGCTGACGTGTGCTTCAGCTGAACTCTCCCGACAGAGGGACAGAGGTGGCACAACCCCAGCACTGAGAGCCCAGGAATTCACTGCTACAACAGAGGCTATTTCAAATGAATGAATTTCGTACCCTCTTGCTAAATTACTCTAAGTAAAGGCAGGTGTTCCACTGTTTTCAATGCAGCAGATTTTCTATATTTATTTATTTATCTGACCAAGTTTATTCAAAAATAGAAAAGAAAGTTGATGTAACCAGAGATTCTGTTTTGGGCCCTCTACTTGCAGCAATAAAAAGATGACTGTCCTGATTTAATGCTGACAAGAAACAGTGGACTAAGAAGGGACACGCTCTTAGTTTCCTTTGGACATATTCTGATAACTGCACGGAGACCAAACTCAGCAAGAAACTCTTACGATCCCCGTATTTGATGGGAGAAAATTGTCGAGAAACAAACTGTGCAGTGATGGAAGTATCCAATTCCTGTTAATCGCTTTAAGAAATCCCCTCTCTTTGGTAACCGCGGGGCTGGAAAAGATCTGGTTCTAGTAACTGTTTCCCCCGGAGCTAAAGAGCGCAAACAAAATGGCTGTGAGCTGGATAAACCTTGAGAATGCACGAAGTCTGCCGGCTCCAGGTCACCCCCGTCTGTCGTCAGAGCACCGCAGTTGTGTCAGAAAACCCAAGGCCCCTTGTTGTTTAATGATGGGCTCTTCAAATATTAACGTGTGGTCTAACAAACCTTAACGGTTCAAAGCTGCGTCGGGGAGGGTCCAGGCTTGACGTTAGGAAACGTTTCTCAAACCATTTCTCAAACCATTTCTTAAAACGGCAATTCATGTATGCGTGAACCGTGCGCTTCAGATGTGTGCGAGGGGGTTCTGTGTTTCCCACCTGCCTGCGACAGAACAGCATCCATCGCCAGAAATATTTTGTGTAGTTTGTGCTGGGCAAGAAGCCTTTGATGTTCTTGCCTGCCTATTCCACCACAGGCATCCACGACCGTCGTTTCAAGGTGCCTTACTGCTTTGCCATCTGCACAGGCAGTATCTTCAGAGCCTTCAGAAAATGGCAGTTCCGTAGTGCCTGCGTGCATACCACATACGTTTGGGTATAGATCTGCATTCATTTAGTAAGCGCCTTTTTGCATAAACATCTGTTGGCAGCCAGAGTGGACACGGGCAGGGAGGGGAGATGTGACTGTTGGGCAGAAAGCTGTTGCCCATACTGCAAGGAGCAGGCAGCAGGGAAACCCTTGGCAGCTCAGGAGAAATGCTGAAGTACCAGGGTCACAAGCAGCGACAGGGACTTCTGCGCGACAGCGCTCTCACCCGCGCGCGTGAAGGCTCCGTGGTTATCCTGGTTCGTTTTATCCATAGCTTTTTTTGAAGATACCCTTTATTGCATTTTGCAGGTGAGTTTACGCCAGAAATGCAGCTAAGGATACGGCAAGAAATAGAAAAGGAGAAGAAGGTCGAGCTGTGGAAGGAACATTTTTTTGAGAGCTACTATGGCCAGAGGTAAGACACTCAATTAATCCTGCATTGCCCATCCAGACGTACCTGTTGCTGCGTTTGTAGCGTGCTGCCGTCGATCAGCATTAGTTTTCATTAGTCCTGAAGCCTGAGGGAGGTCTCTCTCTGGCTTCATCCAGCTGCCACAGAACTGAGAAGACGCCTGCGTGATCTAGGTCAGAAGCGCTGCGTTCGCTGTCATGATTTCTAGTGCTTTAAGCAGGGTAGTACTGTTCCTGAGGCGAGGATGTCCCTTAGACTTGACATCCTGGCTTTTCCCACTCCTTCCTGCCATACTTTGAGGTGCTCCCCTTTTCGGGTTCTTCTAATGTCAGGACGCTGGAGATCCAGGGCACGTGGTGGTCGAGCGCGCTCTGCCTCGCAGTCGTCGCCTGCTGTGTAAAACGTGGTGCCTTTCCCCACATCTTCCGTCAGGATTTGGTTAAATCCCCAGGGCTGCGAGTCTGTTATTCTGTGCTTCTTTTTGCTTCAAGATTTTCCCATCCTTTTGGGCTATGGAGAGGATTCCAGGTTTCTGTGCAAATAATAACTGTACTAAGAAACTTGAAAATGAACAGACGCATATAAATAACTTATCCTGCACCTCGACAGTTCGCTTCTGTGCTTGTCCTTGGACTGTCAGACGGGTTTCCTCCCGTTCACCTATGATGTTTTAGCCCTCTAGAGCATTTGGATTATTGCAAGCCCTATTTTTGTCATTCGGTGGTCTGATAGTTGGGGGCTTGGTGGGTGAGGAGGCGGCCGGTGTGCGTGCGTGTGCGCATGGCGGGCTGCAGCACCGGCTAAGGGAAGACGCCAGGGCGAGGGTGCAAGGGATCTAGCAGCAGTAACGAAGAGCTGTACTCAGCTGATGTACCCAGTTCTCCCAGCGTTAAAACTGGGATGGAAACACCTGTGGAGCTCTGTGCTGGAGGATAAAAGGTGACAGCCGCATTCTTGATGCTTTAGGGGGACAGGGGACGGCAGGACAGTGTGGAGGGGACATGCACAAGCATGGACTTCAGGTCCCTCTAGCGCCTAAGAACTTGTCTGGTAGAAATCAATCCCATAGACTCACCAGGCTGGCTTCATCAGACTTTATGGGTTCGTGTTTGGGCAAAAACCCCCAAATTTGGTATTTCGTTAAGAGGGATGGATGAAGTTAATCTAAGTCAGACATCGCTCTGGGAGTTAGATTCCCAGCTTGTTCATTTCTCTCACAAATAAAGACGGATGAATAACGCAGGGAAGTACTCCCAGCTTTTCGATGATGGAGGCAGGCAGCAACGTTGGTTCTAAGCGGAGGGTGCGTCAGTGGCTCTGGCACCAGCCGTGTTCCTCGGGAAGAAACGGTGGGACGCTCTTCAGTGTCCCCTTCCGCAAATGTCACCATATGAGCTGATGTCAGATGGAAGCTGTGTGGGGTTGTTCGCACGCTGCAGAGATCGCTCTGCGGTGGCTAATAAAGGGAATGGTTACTGTTGGCCAAATTCATTTGATGTGCAGCCTGGAAGATTGGTATCTGGACAGGGGACGAAATCTAACCTGGGTTCCATGTATTCAGTTTAGCTGGGTTTGAACTTTGCTCTTAAGTTCAGTTTCATGGGGAAGTAGAAACAGTATGGACGGTTTTTGAGGATTGTGAGATAGAATTAGGTGTGTGAGACGTATTTATTGAGGGTGTGGTTTGTAGAGCATCCTCTCTGTTTTTGTAAGGATAGTATGCTTTTTGCAAGAATGTTTTACAAATAAAAATTCTGTTTTTATTGCTAGTTCTGGACTAAGTCCTGAAGAGTCCAAGAGACTGACAGCAAACACCAGCCCTGCCGAGACAGAGCCTGAAAATCCAGCAGCTGAACAGCCAAAATGCACGCCAGCCTCTCTGGCACCACTCAAAGAGGAGATTACTTCTCCGTTGGAGTCTAAAGCACAAGCAGTCCAGGAAGCACCAGCAATGAAAAAAGGAGGAGAGGAAAGAAGAGAGGAGGCGCAGCCAAAACCGGCCAAACCTGCAGAGGCCTCGGTTTCCCCAGATGGGTGTGCAGCGAAACCTAGCGACCGTCCTCTCCCTGTGAAAGAGAGAGTCCAGGGAGAGTCCGTCCAGGAGAAACCACAGGCTGCCGTTAGTCCAAAGGCAGAAGAGGAGAGGAAGCTCGCTGCGGCAAAGGACGTGCCAGCGAGAGAGACTGCCAGTACCTCAGCTTTGGCCCCGAGTAAACCAAAGAGCCCCGAGGCAGGGGAAGTGGTCGCAAGCGTGAAAAGTCCAGCGATGGCTCCAGAAACACCAGAAAAGAAGCCCCCTGTAAATGAAGACATGGAAGTCAGCGTTGAAGCCCACAAGAGGAAATCGGAGAGTCGCGAAGAAGCTCTAACCACTCCTGAAAAAAAGCCACGCGTCATGGAGAACTGTCAGCACCACCAGGCGTTTCGGACCCAGGCACAGTCCTTTCCTGCGGCGGGGACCCCGGTGCCACGGGTGCCCCCACTCAAGGTAAAGAGAAGTGAAGGCAGATCCACAGAGCAGCCTTGCGTGGGCCAGGTCAGCTGGTGGCTCTCACCGCAATGCTCTGCCAGTTCTAGTTACGTGTGTGAGTTAGGTTACCTGCTTATTTTAGTGATGGAAATAATTGATCCCAAACCGTAAAAGCTCAACGGTTTGCTAAAGGGAGTCTGCTGGCTGGCTAACCAACCTTATTTCAGTGTCTCTCATACACATGCATGTGTTAAAAGATCTCTTGGGCAGAAGCTCCAGCAATTGTGTGAAAGCCCAAGGCTGGGTGTAACAGGGAGCACTGCAGTTCATGGTGGAAAGCAGGGAGAGCTGCGGAGGAACTGCGCGACTGTAGTAACAACGCAAGTTGTAGCCCAGGAGCGCACGGAACTTTGCTGACAGGCGAGTAGCCCGAGCAGGACAATAACAGAAAGAACACTATCATAGAATCACAGAATGCTTTGGGTGGGAAGGGACCCCCAGAGCCCACCCAGCCCAACCCCCCTGCAGGAGCAGGGACACCTTGAACCACATCAGGTTGCTCACAGCCCCGTCCAACCTGGCCTGGAATGGTCCCAGGGATGGGGCCTCCACCCCCTCTCTGGGCAACCCCTGCCAGGGTTTCACCACCCTCACTGCAAAGAATTTCTTCCTTAGATCCAGTCTAAACCTCCCCTGCTTCAGTTTAAAGCCATCCCCCCTTGTCCTGTCCCAGCTGGCCCTACTAAAAAGCTTGTCCCCCCCTTTCCTCTGGGCCCCCTTGAAGCCCTGACCGGCCGCACTCAGCTCTGCCCGCAGCCTCCTCTTCTCCAGGCAGCTTCCTCTATTATATCCAGTCCAGAAACCGAATTATTTACCTGTGTGTAAAAAAAGACCATTTAGAAATAACGCAGTTCTCATTTATACCAGCTGCATGCAGCGTAGCGACAGACGAGGCAGCGGGGAACGACTGTTCCAGGGAACGTCTCAATTCCAGCAGCCCTTTGGCTGCCGAGCCTCCTGCCCTCGAGGTGCAGGTCGCAGCACCCCCCGCCCGGGCTGGCAGGAGATGCCCCGCTGGCAGGGAACACGGGCGCTCCGTCAGACCATCGGCACCGTCTCTGGGAACCATTACCAGACTGCACGTGTGCAGGTGACACTGGTTCTTCCTTCAGTCGTGTTAGGCCCGACAGTAGATACTAAATGGATGAACCACAGCAGAAACATTTTTTTACAGTCCCGTGTCACTAGGAATGGAAAACTTTGGTTTCTGCGGAATAGGGCCTGTGCTTTTTCTACCAGAATTTGCTCCAGTTAAAGTTCAGCTCCCTGGTTTGGGGCCTCGGGCAGAAGCTCTAAATGAAAAACAGCTTAATTACTGACTTCTGTGTGTCCTAAGAGTTCTCCTCTCCCATTCAGATTCTTTTATACTAGGAACTATACAAACACAAAATGTTTAAAACGGTTCGTTATTGTGTTAATAAGTATAGCACGAAGGTAGGAAAGCATTAATAAAATTCGTTAGTGACACAAATTGGGGGAAAACCGTCAATAAAAGAAGTTTGAAATATCGTAGGGAAGAATGGTTGACCTTCCAGTGTAACAACGGGGATTTCACGTAATAATAGCGTGAATTTAAGGGCGATTGAAAATAGTGTCTCCTGTAAGGCAGAAGACGAGTCATTCCTCAGAAAAGAAGGAAGCAGTGAAGGGGTTAATCAGAGGACGAGCAGGAGACAGCGAGGTGTGGCAGGTACATGAAACCAGATGTAACCTTAAAATACCCTCGCTCAAAGCTTTGCGGTGCGGACCCGAGATCGCTCAGGTTAGGGCACTGCTCTCGGCATTGCGTTCCAGAGAGAACAGACGTACAGGGAGGTGACGGGAGCGATGGGGGGATAGGGGAACCTCTTGTAGAGGAAAGGACTAAACCAGTGGCCCTTCATCTACCAAAAGGGCGGGGAGATGGTTGTTAGTTTGGGTGAAGCACTGAGGAGGCCGGTGTAAGTGCGCAGGGGTAGAGAAGCAACGTGAAATCAAGCGGGACATTGACCCAAACCGTGAAAAGGATATAAATTGCTTAGCAATTCAGTATGAGGCTGGGGAGAAGGGATGGTTAAGTGTTGAGTTCTGGAAGAACCTTACAGTTTTTTCTGAGGGAGCTTGATAGGCTTTTGAGGAACGGTGTACGACCCACGAGCCTGCAGCGGCAAGGGGTGAGCTTCCCGCCTGAGACACGAAGGCTGCCGTAGGCTTAAAAGAGGCATGCCAGACGTGGAGGGGTCACGCACGTCTTTTATTACTTACCTCCAGTGAGGGAGCTAGGGGGTTTCTCCAAAATGACAGCTATTTCTCCAAGACTGTAAACAAGTTCTTAAATACATGGGTTGAACGTTCCCTGTGGCTCAGTTGTGCTCTTCTCCTCCTCCGTTTCAGATTCCTGTTTCCAGAATCTCCCCGATGCCATTTCCTGCGGGCCAGGTCTCTCCCAGGGCACGTTTCCCAATCTCGCTTACCAGTCCAGGAAGAACAGGAGCCAGAACTTTGGCAGACATCAAGGCAAAAGCCCAGCAAGCCAAGGCTCAGAGGGCAGCGGCCGCCGCCGCCGCCGCCGCTGCTGCTGCCGCCTCGGCGGGGGGGGCCGTCCCCGGGCCTGGACCGGGCGGTGGCGGGGCCCCCCCGGGTGGTGGAGGAGAGAAGAGTAACGCAGCAGCGAGCGGAACCAGCGAAACTGGAATTCGAGGAAACGCACTGGAACTGGCAGGAACTGGAAGCGGGGGAAGTTCGAGAAGGTTTCTTCCCCGTTGTCCAGGGACCCATACCCAAATGGAGACCCAGGCCGCGGAGCCGGCACCACCTCACAGTCCTTCTGGAGCACAACTACAGCAAAGTTCCGCACTGCGACCCAGAACTCCAGCCAGCAATACAGGCACCAGCGCCTCCGCGGGATCGGCATTAGAGAAAATCAGCAGAATAAAACAGAGCCCCCCCAGCACGGCGGTAAATCAGGTTTCAGGCTCCCCGTATGCTGGTAGCGGTCACAGGCAGGAGAAAGCACCTTCTGCTCCGGCAGGGCCAGGCCAGGCCTGCGGGGGCTCAGCTGTCAGGGATGGAGCAGTCTGCGTCACGGTGTCCGCAGCAGATACCAACCCAGGCGTGACTGATGTAGCGCCCACGGCCTTAGGCGGGACCAGCTTAGATGCTTCTAAAAGCAAATCTCCTTCCCCTCTGATGTCTTCGCTAACATCCGCGAGCCCAGAAGCCCGGGCTGGGGGTGTGGTCACATCTGTGCCGCCCTCTAACGCTCTGTCAGTAGCGCCTTGCCTTAAAACTCATGCAAGTTCAAGCTTAAGCGGGGCCCTCCCAAAGCCAAGCTCCAGTATTCCTGCTAACAACCCTTTGGTCACCCAGCTTCTTCAAGGCAAGAACGTCCCTCTGGAGCAAATCCTGCCGAAGCCGCTCACCAAAGCAGAGATGAAAACTGTCCCGTTAGCTTCTCCTGAGGAAAAAGGGGCAGGAGCAGCCGCCGGTGCTACAGGCGGAGCAGGGAACGGCACGGGAGCCGAGGGTGGCGAAAGACAGTCGAGTTTAGCCACACAACAGCTCGGGAAGATCTTTTGCCAGAACAGGCCTCTGCCTCACATTCCAAGGACCTTTCCGCTCCCCTCGGGAAAGGACCCCAGTCTTGACCAGCACCAGTGCCACGAGGCGCTCAGCAAAACCACCCAAGAGCAGATCCTCCAGACTCTGATCAAGAGGGTCCAGAGGCAGAATTTGTTGCCAGTCCTTCAGCCTTCACAACTGAACCTCACTCACTCAGGTTTCCAGTTAGAAAACAGCTCCACCAGCCAGAGATTTATGCTGGGTTTCATGGGCAGAAGGACCTCCAAGCCTGCTATGTCTGGTCATTATCTGCTCAACATTTCCACCTATGGTCGTGGTTCAGAGAGTTTGAGGAGAGGCTTCTCCTTGAACCCCGAAAGCCGCTTGTGTCTGAACAGCCCTGCTGATGCTCCAAAACCAGAGTTTGGGGAATGTGAGGAGCCAGCTGGCCACGGCAGCAGCAGCGATGAAGGGGATGCAGATGATGAGAGCACCGGTGATGAACGTGACCATACTGGTGTAAAAGAGGAGCCCCAGGCTGCCCAGGTTCCCGGTCAGTGTGAAAAAGAACAGGCGTCACACAGCGTAAATTCCTCGGATTGCAGCACCCTTGCTCCAAAGGGTGTAAAGGCAGAAGCAGCCGCGTCTCAGCAAGCAGCAGTCGGCAAGGAGAACGTTCAGGCGTTTGACGGATCGACGTTAGCACAAGATTTCATTCAAGCCGCTCAAGAGCAAATGGCACATGCCATGAGGGGGAAGATGCACGGCAATCCGGAGCTCTTCAGCGCCTCTGTCCCGTCCTTGGACTCTGCGCAGCAGCAGCCTCCGCTGCTTTCTCCTCCGCGCCCCCCGAAGCTTTCCGGCGGCGCTGCAGCGCAGCTCATTGGGCCCAGTTACAGCGGCACAATAAACGTCTCCACCTCCCCGGACGTGAACCAAGGGTCTCTGATGACCGGGCTGTCCGAATGCAATCAGTTGTCCAGTAGCATGGGGAACGTCATGTCCTTTTCCGTGACTGTAACCACCATCCCCACCAGCCCAGCTATGAACTCTGGCGCCCACCACGCTCAGACCATCCCCGTTCAAGCCTTCGCTGAAGACAGCGGCATGGAGGATTCCCCTTCCAAGTGTTACTGCAGGTTGAAAGCCATGATCATGTGCAAGGGCTGCGGTGCCTTCTGCCACGACGATTGCATCGGCCCCTCCAAGCTCTGCGTCTCCTGCCTCGTGGTGCGGTAACCGGGACGGGGAGCGGGGAAGAGGATGGCTTGATTCCGGTTTTGCTTTCGGAAGTACGTTGGGAAGAAACAGGAAATCTACTGCCTTGCACAAGAGACACATTACTGAATCAGGAATACAGAGTAGAGTCCTTCTTTCATTAACGAAAGAGCACCTTCTTGTACAGTGAGTCTGAATTGAGCTCAACCACGTGAATTGTGACAAGAGTTTGCACTTAAGGAATTATGTAAATATGTCACATTATTTTGTTTAAAAATATTTTTTCAATCTTTTAGGAGATAGTGTTTGACTTGTACTGCAGTTTCATTAACCCCAGCCCGCTATCCAGCATGTTTGCTGAGCTCTGCTCTAGGTGGGGGAGCACCCCCCCACCCCCGGCAAAGCCGTAGCCTGTTGGTCTTCTCTGAACAAAGAGAAGAACTGGAGAATCAAGAAACCAAACGTTTGTCCTGACCGATGGCGGAGCCCCTGCAGGGGCTCGCTTTGTCGCTCTAAATTTTGGTTTGATTTTTTCGGAATTGGAAGGCGTTAACGTTGTAGCAGCCTTTCAAGCAGTTGCCTTTCACGCGCGGCCGGGCTGTCTCCAGAAGGCGTTACTGGGTTGTGCAATACGGGCTGGTGTTTCTGATTCGCATCTCCCCTCCTCTCCAGGGGTCGGTGGCAGTAACCGTGCTGTAGGGAAGGTAGTGTCTCGATTTGCTACTGGTAAATACGGCAAAGGCAACTGTACTAACCATAGGATTCAAGGATTTAAATGGCTAAACCAGCTCCGTGGCGGTGATTACCGGTAATCCCAGGCACCACGTAAAGCAGAGGTCACAAATTCGTGCCGAACTGCGTTTCCTTTCCGGACTGCCGGGACTCGGCAGCGACCTGCTTTTCGTCAGGCGTTGTGAGTGAGCTGGGAGGCGCCGTCCCACAGTCGCCAACTGTCAGCTCCCACGGCACACGATGCGAGCCAAGCGCCCCGAGTGTCACCCTGGGTCCTGCTCTTCTCTGGGAAGCTCGCTGCGCTCATCCGAACCCCCGCGGTGCTCGGGCGCCTCTGATTTCTACAGCAGATTTTATATTTAGCGAAGTGTAGGGAGGGGAAAACGCGTGTCCTGGGGGGCCTCACCGTGAGCCCGCTGTGGGTGTCTCTCCGCGTGCTCAAATACCAAATCGGGCTTCACTCGGCTTGGGTTCTGCTCAGTTGAGCCCCGGGGTTGCGCTGGGGCTGGGGAGGAGTGGGGAGGGCTGGGGAAGGGGGCTGCACTGCGCCCTGGTGGTGGGACACGGCCCGCGATGCTCGCCCTCACCTCTGGTGCTCACGCATTCAATATTCACGTAGATGAAGCGAAATTACAGCAGTTCTCAGTACTCTGTTCTCAACACAGGGAACCGGCGCCGGGCCGGCGAACGAAGCACGCGCCGACCCGCGTTCTGCTGTACCGCAACATGTCCGCGCGGCGTCGCGGAGCTGCGTCTTACTTCTCTTCCGAAACAAAGATATCATCAGGTTCAGGAATCACGTCCAGTCCCATGTGGTCGGGGTGGGGGTGGGGGGGGGGGCCATACTGCATCTCGGTCAGGTAATAGATCTGTGCATCTTTTTGATGGGAAAGCACTGAATTCACTTTTAATCCAAAGGCCTTTTTAAGATGAAGCAATATTAACAAAGTAGGTGGGGGGGCTGTCCTGGGAGCCAGGGTCCTCACCCTTCCCTTGGCCTCTCCGTTTGTGCTACTGCTCTGCCCTCCCCTCCCTGCCCGGGAGCCTGGCACGCTGGTGGCAAAGATCCGAAGCGATCGCTGTCGAAGCAGTGGGGTTTTCCAAGGAGGGTGTGGGGATTTTGTTTGGTAACGATGAAGAAAAGAGAGTTGCAGACTTAACCACGTTGTACCAGAAACGTTTCCGTCCCTGTCCAGCAGAGCGTGGCGTCCCCCCAGCGCGGGGCTCCTGCGCGTGAGTTAGCGAGGGCTGCAGCGGAGCGTGGGCTCCATTTTGCTCATCCCCGACTTACGGAGAAGCGGTGACCCCCACGTTCTAATTGCACATCACTGCTTGGACAGCCAGCGGCAAAGAGGATCTCGGTATTAGAAATAAAGTCCATTTTTTTTAATCTAAACCTGAAATCTCAAAAAATGTACACAAAAATTACTCTCACGTGCATAGTGCACACGCGTTGGCGGTGGTTGTAGCCCAAGAACCCCCCCCCCGGCGCCTGGCTGTTCCCACTGGTGACTGCCTGGGCGCACAGGCGGGGGGGGGCAGACCAGCAAACGTGGGGCGGCTTCTCCCGTTGCGTCCCCAGTCGCTGTAAGGGGGGCGATCTCGTTCCCGGGGTTGGCTGGTCCATCAGCACCGGCTGGGGCCGTGGCTCCCCGCTGCCTGCTCCCTCCCTGGTTCTGCAAGAGGAATTTCTGCCATTTTTCTGTTTTTAAATCTCGGGGTGTAGCGTAAAATGGTTTCAAGCTGCGTGGCCTGGGGAGCCGGGTGCCGAGGGCGGGGCCCATCCCTCCCTTCTCAAGCCAAGCCTTGCCTGGGCGGGAGCGGAGTCGCACAGCCCCATCCTCGGGCAGCTCCGCTCCGCCTCGGGCAGATCCCCCCCGAACAATCCCATGAGAGGTTGTTGCTAGCGGCAAACGGAACGGAAAAGGGCATTCTCGCAGCAAAGAGGTTTCGCGGGCACGGTCGGATCAATTCCGCTCACGCCTTGGCTTTGATGGGGGCAATTTTTCTAGGCTGACCGGGCTGCTCAAGGCGATGGCGAGGGGGCAGCGGGCTGAGATCCGGCGCTTGCTCCCAGCGCCCGCGGGCCTTGCCGCAGCCGCCCCCTGCGGGGCTGTTCCCTTGCTCCTCTCGGCGTTTTCCGAAGCAGACCCCGACCCCGGCTGTGGTTGCAGCTTGTTCCTCCTTCAGAATTTTAGAAGCATCCTCTGGTGTGCATGGGCTCGGTTTTCCGTGCCGCAGACGCCTCTTGTGAGGCTGCTTTGGGAATGCAGGAAGCTGCCGATGGCCGAGCGGTCCTGGGGGAAACCCACCGGCTTGGCCATCGCTGCCCCAGGGGGGCGAGTCGGGATGCGCGGCGACCACCACCATCTCCTTGGCTCCAGGCTCGCATCGGGCAGCGCGGGCGTCTCACGCGGTGACTTGGAAGTTTGCAGCTCTGCTCAGTGCCTTAGCGACGCCAGATCAGCTCCTGCCTGCGCTGCTTTGACTGTCGCTTTTAAAACGGGTCCTGTGGGCTGCGTGTCTCCCGTTTAACCCGTGCTGGGAGCTGCTGGGTGCAGCTTGGTGGAACGGCCTCCACGGGTTTGCACAAGGGCATTAAGTAGTTAGGCAAGGACTAGGAAGAAAGGGTCTCCATGCGATGGCCGCGGTAAGGACAGGTCGATGTAAAACCCGGGGAGCTTTGCGTGCTCACAGACAGCGTAGTTCCCAAGGGGGAAGCCTGAGCCCAGGTGGGAGCGTTCCCGGGGCGGGATCAGCCTTGCTGCTGAGCCTCCTCCCGGCAGCCTCCGCTCTTCCTATCGTCCCACCTTCCCGCTGCTCCGTCCGGCAAGATAATAAACCTGCAAATAAAAGGGATGTCGTGGCATGGCTTAAAGCGTTAGACGCTGGCTCCCCAGGTATTAAATTAACAGCACCGTGTAGTAGATGCTGCCATAAAAAAATCTGAGATAAAGCGTTCACGTCGAGCCACATCTGTGGCAGTAAAAGCAACTTGAGTAGGAAAAAATTCGGATTTAAATGTTCCCTCTCGGGCCACATCCAAGCCCTGCAGCATGAGAACCAGAAATGGAGACCGAGGGAGGGAGTTCCACGTCCCAGGCACAGGTTGTCGCAGCCAGCGCAGCTCTGTGAATGGGTTCAGGCTCTCGGGTGGATCGGTAGCACGGGGAAGGGATTTTGCCTGACGTTTTTTGGTGTCCCTTCTGAAATCGAAAGGAAAGACCACGCTGCTTAACAGAGAGCACCGCCAGCGGAGCTGTGTCTCGTTTGGGGGAGCGAGAAACAGCGGGTGGGTTCCTGGTGAAGGTCTTGAGAGCCAGGAGGCATCCTCGGGTCGTGGCTCGGGGCGAGCGCCGTGGCGCGGCCGCAGCGGCAGCGCGGGAGATGCTGCAGTTGGAGCGGGACACGGGCTTCTGGCCCCGGGCTTGGAGAAAAGCAGCGGGCTGGGGTTTTTCCACCCAAGGGCAGCAGTTTTCTTCACAGGCACCGGCTCACCAGGGGCACTTGAAACCCGGGGGAATCTTTTTTTACTGGGGAGTTTTGCTTGGGCTCGGCTGCTGGAAGCAACGTGGGGCGGGCGCTGGTTTCCGAACCCCACGTCCGAAATCGTGGGTGGCTGCAGCGGGGCAGGAGGGCAGGGAAGGCCGGCGCAGGCTGAGCGCCGCCTGCAATTAGCAGGGATTAATTGCTGGGGGGGGAGAAGGCTGCTGCCGGGCGAGAGGTGTGCAGCGTTGGCTCGGGTGGGACATCCAGAACGCTCTTTGCTCCCTGGGCTGGGTGGGGTTTAACGCTATACGTTTGATATCACTGAAGATCAATTTTAAGAGCTTACAGTAATATATTTTAAGTAATATATATTTTAGTATCTGTAAAAAAAAATTGACAAAGGATGATTTATGAAGTAGACGAACAGGGTATCGGGAGCGGGCAGCTTCTCAGCAAGGCCACGAATAGTTTTACTACCGGGAGAACTGAAAAGATTCCGTTTGTTCCATTCATGCAATAAAAACGGGAATTCTTGAAGAAATCCCCACTGTTTACCACGGGCTTTTCGTGTTCCGACAGCAGGGCCTGCCAGCGCAGTCCAGAAGATGCCGAACCTTTGTCTTTTGCCTTTCTAAAAGGGACTTACATTGGAATAGAGGGTATGTACAGAAAAACCAGGTCGACACCGTTTTAAAATGTATTTTTACACGAATAATATAGAAAAATCATATTTTACATAAGAATTTTAAGTATTTGAAATATGTATATATATACTGTATGTACTTCATATATTCTTTATTTTACATTTTCAATGTATTAAAAAGTATTTGAGCTGGCTGGATTTGAGCATGTAATAATGTTTAAAACAAAGAAGGAGAAGCAGCAAAGGGGGGAGCGGCTGCGAGCGCGGCGGCGGCTGGAGGGCGGCAGAGGAACCAGGGAGCAAATGAATCATGGAAGAGCTTGGTGGGTTCAGCCAGAGCGCAGCCAACGGCTTCCAGCCCCACGCCCCGTTTGCGTTTCCGTTATTCCTCGTTCCTTTTGCCTCGTAACCACCCGGAATAATCTGCGGTGAGAAGACACGAGGCTGCGGTGGCCCCTTCCCACCAGCAACGCTGCCTTCCCAGCCAGCGAGCCCCGCTGCTGCAGTTGCCACTCGGCCAAAACGGGCCAGGAGCTCCCCGCTTCGCTGTCCCACGGGCGTCTGAGATCCAGCTGCATTTCGTGTGCCAGCACCTTGCGGTGCCTGGGGGCGAGTCAAGCGAAACACCCCAAGTCCGGTGATTTCAAGGGAACACTATCAAAGCAGATTTTTTTTTTTTTTTCTTTACTTGGTAGGAATTTGGGGGGAAATCTCACTGTGTAGAGGATGCAGCTGTTAGACACGGAGGGAATTCTCCGCAGGAATGGGATCCTCGGGATCCTCCTCTTGAGCCATGCTTACCTGGTCACAAGGGGCGGGTGCGGATGGGGAGGTGACGGTGTTTCCGGGACGGAGCCGGTACACGCGGCGGCTGCGTAGCAGCTCCCCTTGCCTCTGGTGCTGCTTCACGGCACCACGTGTCCGAGGAAACGGCAAACACTGCTCGCTCCGCGTGGCCCTGCCTGCCAAAGGCCGGGAGAGCTGCAGCCCCTGCTCTGCTGGCCCCAGTTCTGCAGAGGGAGAACCCAAATCGCCACTGAGAGAAAGGTGGAACCACTTGGGGCATGGTGCTCGTGCCTCACCCCCTGGCTGTGGTGCCCGTTTTGGCTGAGCGGAAGCTCCGATGACATTTCTGCTATTCCACGTACTCCAGTGAGCAATTGCAGGAGTCCTGTAAAAACCAGAGGTGTTGAGAGCAATTCTCTGTTGCTGGGACTTGACGGGGAAGGAACCTGAAGGTGGGAAAGGCAGAAGCATTGACAAGTCCGGTTTTAAAAGGACAAATCCAAGACCTGCCAAAGGCAGGCGACGCGATTTCGTGCTGCCTCAGTTATTGTGGGAACCTCCCGAAAAAACAAAGCTCGGCACCCACAACTCGCCACGGGCGCGCTGAGCGGGGCTTCCACTGCCGGGCTGCGCTCGGAGAAAGCCCCGCTGTTGGGGGGTGTCTGGGTAGAGCCCACGGGGGGGCTGTGCGGGTGCGTACACACCCGTATGCACGCACGGCTGTACCCTAGCGACGTGCACACGGTGAGACCGGCGTCATCTCGGTCTGCTGGGGACGCTGCACCCCGCCAAGGCACCACAGGCCTGGGACAGAACTACAGCTTTGGTGTTGGTTTTTGTATTTGACCCAGGGGTTGGGCACGTGGGGAACAGCAACGTGTTCTGATCCGCTGCACTTTTTAAAACAACAACATTCCTTATTCCCCTGGTACTGCTGCATCTCCCATTCCCTCCTATCCCAGTCTAAAACATAAACCCCGCTGCTCTCCTGCACCTTTCTGTTAAGACTTCTCAGATGCTGCATTACAGATTTTTATATTGGAAGAGCTGGGCCAAGAGTTCGAACTTTGGGAGGCCAGGCCTTCGGGGTCCTCACCGCCCACTTCCAGGGCCCGATGGGCAGCGCGAGGCGTGGGACTGGATGCACTGGGGCTGCTGCCCGGCTGCTGTAACCGAACCGGCTGCACAGCCCACCGGCAGCCGAGGCGGGCCAGGCATTGCCACGAACCTCAGGGACAGAGGTTTTGGTATCAACTGTTTCCCTCTGGTGCCTGGGGGTGTTCCAAGGACACACCCGCCAACAGCCCGCTCCCCCGGCTTTACAGCCCCTCGCGTTGCCGCAAGCCTCCCGGGCGGTTGTAAGCCCGCACCCTGTCGCAGCCCGCTCGCAAAGTCAGGTTTAAGTAAGACCGGTGGCAAGGTTTGTGTGGAGGAAAGCGACTGTAGCTCAGTAACCTCTGGGCGGGCAGGTCCGGCGCAGGAGCGCTGCACCGGGGCGAGCACAGCCCGCGTGCCGCAGCTGGGCTCTTTGGCAAAGGCGGCTTTGCCGAGGAGCGTTTCGCTCTGCTGTAGGCGAGCCCACCTTGGCGCCTTCCCAGCACCGAGGGGGGTCTGAGGAGCGCCCAGAACAGCCCCTTTCCAACCTTTCCAGAGCCACGTGCCCTGAGGAGCCAGCGCTTTGGCAAGCGAGAGCCTGCCCTGTGGCTTGCGGCTTACTGCGGAGCCCGTTCCTCTTCCTCTCCCTTATTTTTGTCATGTAAAACTACCTGCTTTATAAATGAATGTAAGATACAGTAGTTCCTCAGCACATGGACAAATGTGTATTTTATCTTAATGTCTCATTTTATGTCAAATAAAAAGCATATGATTTTATGGTCGTTAGTCCCGCTGGTGTTGATTTCTCAACAATTACCTCCTGTCTTTCGAGGGCCCCGAGCAACAACAGCGAGCTACGTTTGTCTGGCTGTAAGAGTTCTCTGACACGTTTCAGGTGAAGAATTAGTGAACGCCCTGCAGTTCCCCCCAGCCTCGCTCCTTGGGATCCCGAAATACTTCAAGGGCATCGAACTGTGGATTTGGGAGAAGGGAAGAATCGGGACGAAACCCAGATCACCGGGTTGTGACTTGGATGTCTCTCAAATGGAGGGGTTTGGAGGACACGAGCTGTACCCAACCGTGATTTCTGTCAGGTAGCCTTGGGGTGCACCCAGCGTGAATCGGCAGGGCTGAGGCACCTGGGGATGTGCAGGAGGCCCGGGATTTGCCCCTGACACTACTGAAAGGATCAACCACCTCTGCTTCAGGCACGGGAGGGACCCGCGAAGGGGCTGGGGACCTGCCAGTGTGAGCATCACATCAGGAGCGTAAGGAGCCAACACAGAATCCCAGAATCCCAGAATGGCAAGGGTTGGAAGGGACCTTAGGAGATCACCCAGTCCAACCCCCCTGCTCAAGCAGGCTCTCCTAGAGCATGTCACACAGGACTTCGTCCAGGCGGGCTTTGAATATCTCCAGAGAAGGAGACTCCACAGCCCCCCTGGGCAGCCTGTTCCAGTGCTCTGTCACCCTCAGAGTAAAGAAGTTTTTCCTCCTATTCAACTGAAACCTCTTATGTCTCAGTTTGCCCCCGTTGCCCCTAGTCCTGTCGCTGGACACCACTGCAAACAGACTGCTTCCATCCTCGTGACTTCCGCCCTTAAGATATTTGTAGGTGGTGATGAGGTCCCCTCTCAGCCTTCTCTTCTCCAGGCTGAACAAGCCCAGCTCCCTCAGCCTTTCCTCCTAGGGGAGATGCTCCAGTCCCCCCATCATCCTTGTTGCCCTCCCCTGGACTCTCTCCAGGAGTTCCTCATCTAATGGAATGGGGAGGGAAAGATCTGCAGAGAAATGTGTGTCCGGCAGAGCGAAGAGCAAATGCCAGAGGCCCCACTTTGCTAATGGCTGAGTTTGCAGCAAAAAAGCTCCCGAATTCTACCACCGCGTACAGGGAAAGACCACAAAGAGAGAAAAGATGGTGATTACAGACAGGCGCCAGGCATGGCCCAACAGAATGCCCAAACCAACGGTAACACCTTCCCCTGCACGCACAGAGGATGCTGCTGTGCAGCCCCGCAACCGGCTGCAGTTTTTGGGAAGAGCTGACACCAAAAGCTGTACATCGGGTAACACGTGTTCTGGTTTAGCAAGAGAAGTCGGCAACCCGTGCAGCGCAGTTCTGCCTGTACTGGAGATCAGGAGAACACGACATCGTCCATAGCAAAGGCTCTGGAAGCTCTGGTGCAAAGCCGGGTTGAAGACGCGCTAACAAACGGGGCAGACAGCGCCACGATGCTGCCAAAGGTGTGCGCAGCCGAGCGCAGGGCGTCGCGTGGGCAACTGCTGCTCGTCAGGTAAAGTAAGGTATAGCTGCGTCATAAAAGTGGTACAAGAAACTGCCGTAAAACCTGAGAAGACAAAGATAACTAAAAGAACTGGTCCAAAGGGGCTTAGCGGGTAGTCCTGGAAGTGGGCCGTCGGTTTGGATGGAGACATCTACTGAGGGTCATAGAATCATAGAATCACAGAATGGTTTGGGTTGGAAGGGACCCCTAGAGGTCCCCCAGCCCAACCCCCCTGCAGGAGCAGGGACACCTTGAACCACATCAGGTTGCTCACAGCCCCATCCAACCTGGCCTGGAATGGTCCCAGGGATGGGGCCTCCACTGCCTCTCTGGGCAACCTGTTCCAGTGTTTCACCACCCTCACTGGAAAGAATTTTTTCCTAATATCTAGCCTAAACCTACCCTGTTTAAGTTTAAAACCATTACCCCTTGTCCTAACACAGCTGGCCCTACTAAAAAGATTTTCCCCATCTTTCCTATGGGCCCCCTTTAGGTATTGAAAGGCCATAATCAGGTCTCCCTGCAGCCTTCTCTTCTCCAGACTGAACACCCCAACTCTCTCAGCCTGGCCCCATAGCAGAGGGGCTCCAGCCTTGGTCCTCAAGGCTCAGCCTGGGCGTGCATCTCTGCAAGATTTTTCATCAGCCATACTAGCGCCAAAAGTTGAGCGACCCCAGCAACATCCTGTGATGCCACAAGCCCAGGCCATACGCGCATGCAGCCCAAACCAGAACCCCCTGACTCCAGGAAGCTCTGGTCAGTGAAACTCGGCCGCACACACTGGTGTCGGGGATGCGTAGGGACACGGCCCACAGGTGGCTGCTCTGGGAGTGGGGTTACAGTAACTGGAAGGAGGAAGGTCCTGGATTTATGAATTAACCATACCCCGAGGGTATAAGCTGTCGGAATGATTGAGCCATGGGAAGGAAAAGCAATGCCGAAAGCCCAGTGGGTGAACCAGCAACAGCGACAGAATCGGTGAGACTGGCACGAGGCAGGCAGGCACCGCCCGGCTCCACTCGCCTGCAGGCAGGACCAACTGGAGCAAGTGCACTGAGAGAATTCCAAATAATCGGGAAGGGAGCAGCTCTGACAGGGAAAGAAGCCCAAACGTTTAAGTTAAAACCCAAAAGGCAAAGTGCCGTCTATCACCAGGCTACCCATGACGGGGGGAACCAGCCGCTCAGCCCGGGGACCAGTGCAGTGGGGATAAACTGGGTTTGGAAAGCAGAACAAAGTCGCTGCTTGACAAAATGTAAAGAGAAGAGAATACATGGAGCTACGGGGGGGGGTTGGCCTCTGTTAAAGCCTTGGGCTTAATGTTCTAGGAAGCCCTTGATGGTCCTGTTTTCCTAAACAAGACTTAGCTCTTTTTCTTCGGATGTCCACAGGAATGCCCAGGTAATGTTCTTGACTAAACCACTCCATTTTAGAGCTCAGGAATTTTTATGAGTAATTTAAATTATTCCCTTCATTGCCATGTCTGTGTTAAAAGCGATGTCATGGCCTGGGCACTGCTTTTTTGTCTATTTTGTTCTGTTCATTATTCACATTACTGCTTTTCCAGCTCAGTCCCACCAGCCACGCGTTGCAAATGTGAATGCTGTCTCCCATGCACTCATGCTCCATTCCTCAGCGTATGGGTTCCTGCACACCTCACCCCCCGTTGCTGGAATGCAGTGTTTTTCAACCTCTGTGCAATCAAATGCTCTTCGTGTATTGTCCCTCTGCAGCCTCCCGAAGGACTGGTCCTCCCCAGCCAGGGCACAGGCAACTATTTTTAATTTCTGGCAACAACAGCAGTTCCTCGTGGGCAGATAACGCAACCCACCTGTAATTCCTTGTTGCATTAAGCACTCCCAACCCTGGAGGGACTGGGCTGGTGCCAGCACGTACCAGGCAGCCAGTGGTACCCCCGGGGTGCGTGCGTAAGCGTATGGTAGCAACCAGAAACTGCCGCAGCGCCTCGCCTCCTCCCCGGCAGGAACTGGGTGTGAGCATCACCGAATCGCAGGGCGGTTTGGGTGGGAAGGGAGCATCAAAGCCCCCCCAGCCCAACCCCTGCCATCAGCAGGGACATCTCCAACCGGAGCCGGTTGCTCCCAGCCCCGTCCAACCTGACCTGGAATGTTCCCAGGGATGGGGCAGCCACCACCGCTCTGGGCTACCTGGGCCAGGGTCTCCCCCCCCCCAGCACAAACAATTTCTCCCTCCTATCCCACAACCTGGATCTCCCCTCTTTCAGTTCCAAGCCATCCCCCCTTGTCCTGGCGCTGCAGGCCCTGCTAACAAGTCCGCCCCCCCCTTTCTCCCCAGCCCCGTTCAGCCCTGCAAGGCCGCACTCAGGTCTCCCCGCAGCCTCCTCTGCTCCAGGCTGAACCCCCCCAGCTCCCCCAGCCGCTCCCCAGCAGCCTGGGGCTCCAGACCCTAGGTCACTGCCAAGCCGAACATTCACAACAGTTTCATCCCACCAGGCACAAAAGTCAGGGTGATTGTGCACTGAAACAAAGTTGAAGTGCAGGATTCACTGCCTCCCCCTGTCCTTAAATCACAGTGGGATGACTTACGGGCTGCCCAGGGGGGCTGTGGAGTCTCCTTCTCTGGAGATATTCAAAGCCCGCCTGGATGAAGTCCTGTCTAGCATGCTCTAGGAGAGCCTGCTTTAGCAGGGGGGTTGGACTGGATGATCTTCCGAGGTCCCTTCCAACCCTTGCAATTCTGTGATTCTGTGATTCCCGGATGATAAGCTTTACCCAGTTAGCGGCGACTGGGCAATGCAATAAGAATCTAGTGAAAAAGCAAGAATTATGGGCCAGGGGAAAAGAAAAAAGTTATCGCTGGAAAAAAGAAATATTTTATGACAAGAAAGACTAGAGAGTAAGGTACAGGAAATACAAAGCTACGATGTGAACAGCTCAGTTCTTCCCACTTCTGTTCCCACTATGGAAAGACATGGAAGTTATCATTCCTTACTTTACAATGCTGTCCTGGTTTCTCCATCTTACGCAGGGAAGGGGCAGTTTTCAAAGATCCATACCGGTCCTGCGAGGCTCTGCCATTTTTCTCTCTGTAAAGCAGAACAAATAGAAAGGCAGACTTGTGTGACCATGCAGTGGAATGCCCTGCTGCGCTGAACACCTCCCAGCTACCGATGAGCACTTGCATCCTACGAGCTCCGCACCTTCCCATGGCTGCTTCCCTGCAGCTCTCCAAACACCTCTCCAGCAATGAGTCAGCTGCGGCAAGTTCTGTGGCCCGGGAAGGAGGCACATAAGGGTGCCCTATTGCACTTAAACATTTAACCTGCATTTTAACAGCATCTGCTTCAGTTTTACCATCATCATCTGGCTTGTTTGGTTCGCTGCCAAATTGAGATAAAAAATTTGTAAGTAAGTGAAAGAAAAGCTGCAGAATCCGTTTCTAAATACAGATAAGGAGCACGCTTCTGGCTCAGGCAAGGTAATTATCTTGTCACACCGAAGGGGAACAAGAGAGGCGACTGTTTCTGTCTCCTGAGCTCAGCTTCTCCTTTATCTCGGTTACCGTGTCGGCTGCTAACTGGGAATACCCGTGGGATGGAAGAGCAGCCGGTGCCATGCGGGTAACTGCGCAACAAAAACCAGCACTTGCTAGGCCAACAGCTGGAGACACGTATCATAGAATCCTAGAATCACAGAATGGTTTGGGTGGGAAGGGACCCCCAGAGCCCACCCAGCCCAAC
>JADKXX010008052.1:0-45444 GCA_017310255.1 Butorides virescens | reverse complement strand
GTGCTGAGGGCTCCCGAGCTGGACGCAGGGCTCCAGGGGGGGTCTCCCCAGAGCAGAGCAGAGGGGCAGAATCACCTCCCTCCACGCTGGCCACGCTTCTCCTGATGCAGCCCAGGGTAGGGTTGGCCTTCTGGGCCATATACATGTAAGGACCTTTGCTGGTACTTAGGACAGCTGCTAAAATGCAAAATTTTACATTCAGGGTTTAAAATACTGAAATGATTATGTAAATAAAAATAGAAGGACAGCAAGAGCATTATTCTAGTTTCTCAGTCAGGACATCCTCAACCTCACCCTTTCAGCTGTATTTCTTTTGGACTGAACTACGTTCTCCGTACAACCACGTACAGCGTAACTTCATGGAAAAGTTGAGGGAAGTTGACGTAAGAATTTAAACTCGGCGCCTTCTGACTTCTGAACACTTCTGCAGATGGTGCTGCATGCCAAGAGATCAGGTACAAACAGCAGCATGGGCACCTGATTTCGGGGAGCGGTTCACAAGGCGCTTTTGTTGCTACTTGAGAAAAAAAGGAGAAATGAGGAAGGGCACATGTAGCAGCCTGGCTGTGGAAGATCATCAGCTAACAACTCAAAATTGGGAATGAGATGAGAAAGGAGGAAAAAAAAAAAAAGATGTGAAGATTATAGCGATACGAAGTGTAGACTGGTCTCGCGTGATGTGTTACAAACCATGCAGAAGAGGTAAGGAGAGTTACCACCAGTTTGCAGATAAAATACCAGAACAGTGAAAAGACAAATGTGAGGCTGAGGCTGAGGGCGTGGGTGTCTGCCGAAGTCATGTGTACTCTGTAACAGTGAAAGACACGGAGCAAAAATGTGCTCCACCAGTAGAAATGCATTAGAATCAAGATATCGGTAAAATATGAAACACTGAAAGCCACCAAGAGTGAAGATGCATGTTTAGGGTTTAACAAGGACTTAACACCTAACGCCTACGTGAACGCAGAGCTACGAAGGGAAAGGTAGAAGAACGAAGAAATGGAAAACTACAGAGAATGGGGAATTGACAACGCAGACAAGTTCTGGTCTGTGCTTCATAAAGCACCTTCTAGGAGCCCCAGACCAGGCAGTCTCGGCTTTGCCTGCTGTATTATGCAGGAATCCAACAAGCAGATACAAACTACAGGGAGGACAGGTACCTACACAAACAGTGCAGAGAAATTTCTTTTTAAAATTTTTAAAAAAATACTGAAAGTGCTTTTTTCTTTACTTAGACCTGGTAACCAGCCATGATTTCTAACAACAATGGGATACAGCACAAAATTAAAAGTGAGCCAGTGTTCGAGACAAAATTCAGCTTTCATCTGGAGAAACGAGATAAAAACTACGAAAGGAATAGGGAAAGTTTAAACTGTTTGAGACCAACACATGAAAGAATGTCAAAGAGATGAGTCCAGGTTGAG
This sequence comes from Butorides virescens, assembly GCA_017310255.1. Classification (NCBI taxonomy): domain Eukaryota; kingdom Metazoa; phylum Chordata; class Aves; order Pelecaniformes; family Ardeidae; genus Butorides; species Butorides virescens. The sequence goes on along the minus strand of JADKXX010008052.1, from coordinate 44,020 downwards.
GAAAAGTGTCATTTCAAAGTACAGGTGCTTAATGACAAGACAAGTTAATGGCAGGGGGCATACCCAGCTGGCAGGCAGTTACCACCTCAGGAGGTGAGAAATGAGGAGCAGCCTGTAGCACCAGCTAACCACTGGGCATTTTAACAGGCCAGGGGCAGGCAAGCACCCAAACGGCCGGCTGGACTTGGCAGAGGCTGTGCTCCTACAGCCCTAGGGGGTGGGGGCTGCACCTTCGGCCTCGCAAGAGCACCCAGCCCCTCGCTGGTGCCCAGGAGCTCCTAATTCCACAGTAAGCACCGCCTCCAGCCGAAAGAAGCCACTGATTTAGCACATACAGCAAACTGGCAAGCCAGGACGCTCGACACGTTTATCGTGCTCTGGGTGGTGTATCTATTTTAAAATAGAGAATAAAGGAAAACAAACCTGAGGAAAGGTTGGTTTAAGCCATCTGGAAGGTGAATTAAACTCTGCACTGTCAAATAGAAGCTGAGTGGTGCGGTTGATACGCCAGAAGGATGGGATGTCATCCAAAGAGACCTGGACAAGCTGGAGAGGAGCAACCTGATCTGGTTCAAGGTGTCCCTGCTGCCTGCAGAGGGGTTGGGCTGGGTGGGCTCTAGGGGTCCCTTCCCACCCAAAACATTCTATGATGATTCTATGATTCTATGAAATCTGGCATGACAGAGAGTTGATTTAGGGCTCCTTACCTACAGAGGCTCTAAAAACCTGCAGAAGGAGCTAGAAATTAGCCATGGGTATGTTTAATTTTTAGAACTTTTGACCTAAAGAACTACAAATAAGCAAATGTAATGAGAACTAGTCCATTTAAGCACAGCTCTGATCAGCCACAACCAGGAACAGTGAATTCACTGTGCGGCAGGGTCCACAAAAGCTCCTGCCTCTACCCAGGGGAACAGAGAATCTGCCACTGACAGAAATTAAACAAAGCGAAGGTAGATCCCATTGCCCTCCTTCTCAACCAACCAACCAAAAGAGATTAAAACCTGACTGGAACCAAAGAAACACTGGCATAGGACTGGAGCACTCTGAACAGGGAATAAATTCCAATGGAAGTTAGAAAATGGCTTCCACTGGCACCAAACGAGGATTTTGGACCATCTCCCTGTAGATGGGCAGGTGGAAAATCCAATGGCTTTTAAACCTTATAAACTGATGAAGTGAATTACAGACACGTTGCTAGTGACACCAAGGAGCTGTTCTTGACGATTCAGGAGATTCTTTCCAGTTCGACGTTTCTATTCATTGAATAAGCTTTGTGCACTACGTCACGTTTGGAGATGCCGTCCAAATGGAAGGGTCCAGCTCCCCCGCTTTTGCGTCACCCCTTACCGACACCTTTCTTCACCACCGATTTCACCACAAGTTTAACAGAAAGGCGATTCTCAGCCAATGACTGGACCGAGACCAAATATTTGCTGAAGATCTTAAATTCATTGGTTACCTTCTGAAATGTCTTGTCTCTGTTTCAAGACATGAGAAGCTGCAAATGAGTTTTAAGCAAATTTTGCCACGTTTTGCCACTTTGCTAAGAAAGCAACAGCTGTAAAAGGGGAAGGACATACAAGATTGTGCCACTGTCTCTTCCCCTCCCACGCCCCCACCCCCCCTTGCAATTTTTTCCGCTTTTTGCACAATTTATCTCTGAGGAAAACGGTTGCCCTTGAAATGACTCTGGTTTGAGTTTGCTGCCTCAGCATTAGTTGAGATTTCACTGCTAATTACTCGCAGTGTTGTAGCGGGCAGCTCCTACTGCTCCCCTGGTCTTGTTCCTTTGTGGTTCTTTTCGACAGAAGCCTTAATACTCTTGTACTGCTGAGAAAAACCCCACCAAAGATACATATAGCCTGTGGAAAAGACTTCTTTTTACAGAATGATGGAAAACATAAGCTACTCACATTGCTATGCAACTTCTGTTATTACTGACGTTGCAAACCCTTCAACCATTCTCCATACAAAGCGTAACAAACTACAGCGCTTTCCTCTGTTTTCATTTCTTCTTCACCTCTACTAAATTTGGTTAACCCTCTCCCATCACACCTACTGAAAGCCTTCTCCTGTCTTGCCTGAAGCTGGTCCAAAACACAGCTTCTTAAATTGCAAGAGCGGGGAAAATGAGTAGAATGGTCCTAACAGGCATTTTGTTTTTAAAATTCCATTTAGCGCCGAGTATTTAGCAGTGGAAAGTAAAATGAACAGCTGATTCCCTGCTGTTCTCTGAATACAGAGACTTGTAAATTGAAGTTATGGTAATGTTCCAAAATGTGCTGGGACACTGCATTTGAGCAAAGAGGTGCTGAGGTATTTTGTATGCTGCTTCCCCTTGGGCTCTGTGCTGAGCAGTTTTTAAAGGCACAGCAGGAAAAGCGTAAGCAGCGGTCAGCACAAACGCGTGCACAATCAACGGCACACGCACAGCAGCGGGACAGGACAGGCGGCAGCGCCATATAAGAAGCTGTAGGAATTGTTTCAAACACCATACCTGAGCAAAAGGAAAGCGTAATTCTGGGCTGGACAAAGAGAAATATTATGTGTGAGTCTGGTGAAGTGGCTCTTGCCTGAGCACAGCATTGGGATGGCACTGACCTGGAGTACTGTGTCTTGTTTCAGGAACCGAAGTTCAAGGATGACTGGGCCAACTGGACAAGAGTCCAGAGAAGAGCAGATGAAAATTTCTGCATAGGAAACATTTCCCACAAGGAGGGCTGCTGTTTAAATGTGAGAAGAGAAAGCTTAAGCGACATCACAGCAATCTAGAAATAACTACAAAGAGGGAGGGAGTCAATATCCAGCGGAGGGAGGGAGTCAATATCCAGCAGAAGAATCATAGAATAGAATCGTAGAATCATAGAATCACCTCGGTTGGAAAAGCCCTTTAAGATCATTGAGTCCAACCGTTAACCTACCCCTGCCATCCCACCACTAAACCATGTCTGTAAGCACCTCATCCATCCTTCTTTTAAATACCTCCAGGGATGGGGACTCGACCACCTCCCTGGGCAGCCCATTCCAGAGCCTGACAACCCTCTCAGTGAAGAAGTTTTTCCCAATGTCCAGTCTAAACCTGCCCTGGCGCAGCTTCAAACCATTGCCCCTCGTCCTGTTGTCTGTTACCAGGGAGAAGAGGCCGACCCCCACCTCACTACAGCCCCCTCTCAGGCAGTTGTAGAGGGCGATGAGGGCTCCCCTCAGCCTCCTCTTCTCCAGGCTAAACACCCCCAGTTCCCTCAGCCGTTCCTCGTATGACTTGTGCTCCAGACCCCTCACCAGCTTGGTTGCTCTCCCCTGGACATGTTCCAGCAATGCAACGTCTTTCTTGTAGTGAGGGGCCCAAAACTGAACACAGCATTCGAGGTGCGGCCTCACCAGCACCGAGTACAGGGGCACGACCACTTCCCTACTCCTGCTGGTCACACTATTTCTGACACAGGCCAGGATGCCATTGGCCTTCTTGGCCACCTGGGCACCCTGCTGGCTCATATCCAGCCGGCTGTCAACCAGTACCCCCAGGTCTTTTTCCACCAGGCAGCTTTCCAGCCACTCTGCCCCAAGCCTGGAGCGCTGCGTGGGGTTGTTGTGACCAAAGTGCAGGACCCGGCACTCGGCCTTGTTGAACCTCATCCAGTTGGCCTGGGCCCATGGATCCAGGGAGTCAATATCCAGCGGAGGAAGGGAGTCAATATCCAGTGGAGCAAGGACTGAGAGTAGCACAGAACCAACTCTCTAGTGGTAAGGCTAATTTCACACCAGGGAGATTACGAAGGTTCCCTTGCCAGCAGTGGTTTAAGCCAGGTTTACAGGCACATGTTATGGGCACAGGTTCCATGTCAGGAGACAAACGTGCCCGTCACGTTTGTCTTTCCACAGGACAGAAGGAGGTCCATTCAAGACTTACTTTCTGTGCACCACGAACACAATATTCCAAGCAAGCAGGATGCTCTTGTACCGAGAACACAAAATTAAAGACTATTATAAACCTTCTACATCTACAAGCATCTACGGTTGGGTTTACTTTTGTTCCTCTTAACATCTTTGCAACAGCCCCAAAATGCAGATTCAATCTTGTGCTCAGATCTGAGGCGGCATTATCTGAGGTTTCCTTTTATTTCTGTGTTTTGTTCACGACTGGACTAAATGACGTATGATGACACTGAAGCTGAAGATCTCAACAAGAAGGAAAATATTTCCTATGCCAGATTTCATGTTATTTTTAAACTAGTACCACTACTCTGGAATGCTAAGTTCATTCTTCTGACAAAAACTGCTGTCAGAATTGTATCATCAAAGCACACTCCTACAGAGAAATGTCTTCAGCCTCTTCTGCTTTTCTGTGTAGCTGTTTCTGCATCCAAAAGAGGAACGCTGTGGGCTCGCAAGAGCTGTTTGACATCACCAGCTCCAATACACTTATTCACCACTTAAAGAAAACCACACTTTGCATTAACAAGAATCTGTAGGGTTTTACTCTCCTCTTGATGCACACAGCTGCTGCCCACAAATACAAAGAGCATTTGTATGTACGCAAGCGGACAGGAAGAACAATGTTTTTCATATCTAGCTTCTGCAGGCAGGCATTTTTAAGGTCTAACAATGGGAAGCAGCTGAAAATGACAGTGGGGCATTTCCAGGCGTTGGTACTTTCTTCATATTTATTTCTTGAGCGTGGCATTTCTGTCTCTCACAGATTCGGACCAGCGAGCTAGCACATAGATGTGGCATAAACAGCTTCTCCAAAGACTTGCCATTCCTCGTCCAGAAAACAAAGTAGCAGTATCAGGAAAAGCAACCTACTGGAAAATCATAAATTCTACACTGGTGATGATAAATTTAATTCTCAGTCATATGAGGTGTTTTTAAGTGTATTTCACAAGGCGTAAATGGTAATGCTTGGTTCCATTTACTCTAGGTTGCCACCACCTTTCATGGAGAAAACCAAGGAAATATGTTTGTACTTAACTCCTACATGTATGGATGGGGCAGATCCTGCACATGCTGAGGCCACCCCCCAAGACATGGGGAAAGATACATATACTATATATTATGTCACTACTCAGAACTGACAAATTAATCTAATTTTTCTGGCACTACTCTTAAAAATGGGAATATGTTCCTGTTCCTGTTTTTTCCTAAGGAAGCAAGAAATTAGATTTCATTATAAGAACATGAAACAGAAAGATATATCACTGGGGAACAGTATCTATCTCCTTCAATTACAAATGAGAGATGGCCAAATTGCTTTATTATTGAATGAAGCCAGAGGGTTTTTTAAGAAAAATCCATCAGCCAAAAGAGACACGATCATTTTCTAACAAAATGCTAAAGACTGACAAATGTCATAAACAGCTGCTCCCCTTCTCTATTAGTTTAATTCAAGTTTTAAATTTGAATACGTAACTTAAATAAACCAGAATCTCTGGAGGGAGAAAACGATTTTAAAAACAAACTGAAACAGTCTGATCTAACTTTAAAGCTGTCTCGGTGGATCTGGTCCTCAACTGAGCAATGGCTCAAACCAGAATGGCCTCTATAGGCCCTTTCTAACCTAAATTACTCTACGGCTCGTTGAATGTAAAGTCTGTAGAGCAGCATACCCGAGTCTGAATGCAGGCAGAGGATCATGGGATAATTCAGGCACAGAGGGACCTCGGGAGGTCTCCAGGTTGCTCAGGGCTCCAGCCAGCCCAGGGTGGAGATGACACAACCCCTCTGGGCCCCTGCTCCACTGCTGGACCGTCCTCGCGGGAATGAAGTTTTTCCTTATGTCCCACCTGACTGAGACCCATTTTCCCTCACCCTTATGCAATGCACCACTGTGACAAACCTGGCTCCATCTTCCTGATGGCCTCCCTGTAGGAGCAAGGTGGTGGGTACCAGGTCCCCCTCAGCCTTTTTTCTTCTCCATCCTGACCAAGCCCCGGTCCCTTAGCCTCTCCTCACGGGGCAAGTGCTGCCGTCCCCTGAGCATCTTGGTGGCCCGCAGCTGAGCTCGCTCCTGGTTTTTATGTCTTCCTTGTATTAGAGGCCCTGGTCAGTGAGGGCACTGCCTGCACTGTGGTCACCTTCAGCTTCTAGCTTGTCTCCCCTTGCCGAGCAGCTGGGCATGGCTGTCCCTGACCACACGGTCTCCATACAGAGTGAGGACTTTCTTTGAGCTCATCTATTTCCTCTATTTTTAAATACGGTGGTACACTTCTTGGGCTTCACTCTATCTCCATCCACTTTAAAAGCAACAGCGTTCCTTTTCAAATCCTGTCACTTCACGGGACTGAACGTAGCACTGCGCAATGCAATGTTTTACAAAGCACTTTAATTAACTGCGGGTAGTTGATATTGAAATTCAACACAGAAAGGAAAAAAAAATAGATCTACTGATTCGGGTTATCTCAATTTGGGAAGTCACACCTGTACCTGCTGCACTCCTTTAGAAATTGTCACCTGTAAGGGTGAGGCGGTGGAGCGCACCAGCTGCTGAGACCATGACAGAAATGTGAGGTGGGATTCATTTGCCTTAACTTTGGCATCTTTCATTTAGACGTCTAACTGAGCAAGTTACGATTTCTGTTATAGTCGTTACAGACAGACAGAATTCAGAGGGCAAGTCACGTCACCGTCAGACAGGTGCTTTCGGCAGGTCACGGAAACGGCTGGCCAGAGGTACCCATTTACGTCACTCTGAAGGGATCCCAGGGTGTCCAGGTCAGACTTGCTGACCTTATTTTTAGATTTCTCAAGTCAGATGATAGGAAGCCTGCTCAAGGGGCTGGACTGACAAAGATACAAGCATTTAAATGCCTCTTTATTCACCAAAGTCCAACATGACACTGTTATGACCCATAAACCCCCGATCTAACCCTGCAGGTGCTTAAATTTTTATCTTATACAGTGGAATCATTTCTTTCTAATCCATGTTCAAAAGTGGCTCCTGGTCCCCAGGCGAAGCAGAAGAAAATGCTTTGTGTCCCTAGTGTCCTAGGCCCAAGAACCTACCCAGCAAACCAACGAAGGCTGTTGCGTTAGCCCTTGCACCTCTGTAACCCAGGCCTCTCTTGCATACCCTGTTAACACCCTCGGCTCATTTTCTTGAGACTACACCAGCATCCTCTATGTAAGGATGTACCCTCTCTGCACACTTTCTGCTGCTGTTTTTCTTTAGCTGCATGAATAACCCGTGTGCTATTGCTGCAGATCCTCCTTTTTTGTTTCCCCCCTGGAATGGCTTGGAGGGGCTGTGACCAAGAATGGAGCAATGCTGGGCAGACGGATGTTGGCGTCTTGGAGCCAACTGTACTGCAAGACCACGAGGGGATGCAAAGGGTTTTGTGCAAACCATATCCATTAATCTCTCCTCCCAGGCAGTGACTTCGGTTTGGGCCAGAGCCCAGGCTTGGTTTCCCCTTTGTCAAGGAAAGGTTTTAAGCCAAGGGACTAAGTACACGCTGGCATGACTATATTGTCCTACTTACACTGAGCAACCCACAGCACTTCTGAAGGGACAAGAACAGTCTGTTCTGCCTCTGCCAGGGGCGGGTGCCCGCTCAGGAGGGCTGAGGGAGCCAGCTGATGTCAGTGCGAGGCCATTCCCAATGTCTGAAAGATCACAGTGATTGGGGGATGTTCCTGAGGACCGGGCAAAAGCAAAGCTCACTTCTATCATCAGGAAGGGCAAGGCAGATCCAGCCTCACCTCAAACCCTGGGAAAGCAATGTAGCAAGTAAGTCTGGAAACCATTTTGACACATATGAAGGGCAAGAAGGTGACTAGGAGTAGTCAGAAAGACAAAAACCCATGCCTGACCAACCTTACAGCCTCTGCGGCGAAATGACCAATGTGCTAGCAGCCATCTGCGATGAGGGAAGAGCAGCACAGCTTTTCAAACTCTCTCCCATAATATACTCCTGGAGACACCAGTGAAGTACAAGCTAGATAAGGGGACAGCGAGGTGGACTGAACACTGGCTCAACTGCCAGGCTCAGCAGGTTATGACCAGTGTCACAAAATCCAGTTGGAGGCCAATCCAACTAGTGGTGTTCCCTGGGGCTCAGTACAGGGTCCAGACATTTAATGCCTTCGTTAATGATCTAGATGATGGGACAGTGTACAACCTCAGCCAGCCTGCAGAGGATACAAAACTGGGAGGAGGGGTTGATCCTCCAGATCAGCATGCCGCCATTTAGAGGGGCCTCAACAGGCTGGAAAAATGGGTGGAGAGGAACCTCATCAAAGTTCAGAGGGAGCTTCCCATTCCCACAGTCAGGAGGAACAACCCCATGTACCAGTATGGGCTGGTGGATGACAACTTGGCAGAAAAGGACCTGGGGTCCTGGTGGGCAGCAGTGTGCCCCTGGGGGAAAGGAGGCCACAGGGATCCCGGGCTGCCTTAAGCAGAGTGTCACCAGCACTGGTGAGATCACAGCTGGCGTAATGTGTTCAGCTCTGGGCTCCCCAGTACGACAGACATGGACTTACTAGCGTCACTCCAGTGAAAAGCCACGGAGATAATCAAGGCACTGTCACAGAAGGAGAGATTGCGATCGCTGTACTGCACACCCTGCAAAAAGTCTCAGGCGAGCCACTCCACCTCAAGCGAATTCAGCAGCTGAGTTCAGACTTGGGGGTGAAACCTGCCCGAGGGTTAGTCACAGGCATGAGACCGTATGGCACGGAATGGGCTGCAGCCACGCTACTGAAACCTGTCAGACTGCACAAAATGGTGATTCTGTCCAAACAGAGTACCAGGAGCGGCCCCTACCCCATGCGAGATGCCCAGAATTGCCTGGAGGATGTTTGGGAGAAGAGTAATTGGGTTGGTGCTTATATATACACACTAAAATACACTGGTTGCTTAACTGTTTCAACAGTTAAACAGTACCATCAAATTCCAGTGCCAATGCCTGCATCCTGCTGCTGCTTAATTTACTGGCACAGATGCAGCCAGCAGAAACAACCCTCCACACCACCTCTGCCTAATCTGGCTCCACTGCTGCTACTGGGCCTGACTCCAGGATTCAGGGGAAAAAACCATGTACTATCATATGCACATACATAGCCCAGAATAAACATTAACGCAGCACTAGCTAGAACATCTAAGCAGCACTTTTTCCCTCTCATTTTCCTATTCCCTCATGACAAAGTATCTCCCTCCCACACATGCAAAATGCGAGTAGTCCCTCCTCTCTGCACACAGTGTAAGAATCCTGTTCCTTTCCCACAGGCACAGGAAACATTTTGCAGAAGGAACCATGGCATTTCCACACGGGGAGGCTGATCAGAGGGAGACTGCACACGCTGCCTGGAACAGATGCCCGTTCTGCCCAGTCTCCCTCAGCAAACGCTCACGTACTCGTCATTGCTGTGACTGTTTGTACTACACTTGGTTGCCAGCAAGCCGAGCTGTAATATAGCTGATTGCTATGCAATAGCGTTATCCAGCCAGACACAGATGGTCAAAGAATGGAGCAGGGAAGATTGTCATTTGAAAAACTTGCTATTCCTCTGGCGGGGGAAGCTGTGAGACACAGCAGGGTGCTTTTAGAAGATGCCCCTGCTGTACAAGTGACACATCCTTGAAGTGCACAGTTCCTTAGAAGCTAAAGCTGCCTGCCCAGGCCACAGAGGCTGTTGAAGGTATAATCACAGCAAGACATGCTGACATGCTAAGGCGCTACACCAGTGTCTGACCTGCGGTGGAGGATCCTGCAGACTGCTTTGGCGATGGCTGCTGAGGGGCTGGCTGTGGGCTGACTGTGGCAGGTTCCATCCCACACCCTTTCCCTGGCTCTGGGCCTTCTCTGATGCGGATCCGCAGCCCCATCCTGAAATTCAGCAACACTCCCGTGGGCAAAATCAGGCCACAGCTCAGCACACAGGAGCACGTCCTGAGGGGCACCGGACCGACTGGCTCTGTGGGGCTTTGATACATATATAACACTGGAAGGGGTTGCCCAGAGAGGGGGTGGAAGCCCCATCCCTGGGAACATTCCAGGCCAGATTGGACGGGGCTGTGAGCAACCCGGTCTGGTTAAAGGTGTCCCTGCTCCTGCAGGGGGGTTGGACTGGATGGGCTCCAACTGGATGGGTCCCTTCCAACCCAAAACATTTGATGATTCTGAAAGGATTAACAAAAGGACCTTTGTGAAGCCAACTGTAGATCCATCTCAAATTGCTAGCCTTGTGTTTTAGGTTAACTTACTAATCATATGAAGTAAACTATAGATAAGAAACTAACACTGTGAAACGAACACTGTAGGGAATGTGGAAGAGGAGAGATGAGTAGCAAATGGCCCATCTTTGTTGCAGGCCTTGGAAGGCCTGTAGGAGAACAAAGCATCTGGCACTTTGTCGATATGAGGGTAGCCAAGGATGGGGAGCCGGTTGGTACCGGCTGTGTTGTTCTGACAGTGGAATAAGGGGGGTAGAAGCTGGAGTTCTCCAAAAGGACCAGGTGAAGAAGAGGAGTGAAGTAAACGATCCCTGAAGACCACCGACTCAAACCACTGAGCATGCGCAGTCGGGAGGGACTTATGGAAATGACCTCTTGAAACTAATTTTAATACGAAGCGGGGACAGGTTATGCCTATGTATAGGCGGATTGGGAAACTTCATGTCTATGTAACGCTTTGGTACATATACATAGGGCAAGCTGCTGCGGGGAGGTGTGCAGGACCTCGGTGGGACTGCCCCCCGTGCTGCCCAGCGCTGAATAACCACACCGACTGTCCAGTCTGACAGACTGGGGAGGCTGTTTCCGCACGCCAATTCTATGATTCTACGATACACACACACCTCCCGCACGCTTTGCTTTTTGGAGTCACAGCAACACCACGGGGCGCTCCACCAGAGCCCCCGCGTGCCGGGCCTCCCCCGTCCCACTGACAGGCCGCCCTCGGGCTCAGAACAGGCTTTCCACAGTTACCTCCAGGCGTTTAAATGGCTTTAGGGAGCCGCCTCCCCACTCCACACAGCTCTACAGGCACCACGGGCGGCCCCGGACACGGCGGCGACCCCCGGTCCTGTCAGGCGCCCCGCCGCCGGGCCGGGCCGTCTCCCCCGCGGCGCGCACTGCGCCTGCGCGCGGCTGCTGCGCCCTCGGTGGTGGGGGGGGAACGACGCGCGGTGGCAGAGACGGGAGCGCGCGAGGCGGCGCTGGCCGCTGATTGGCTGGAGAGCACGAGCGCTCCAGGGGCCCGTTGGCGCACGCAGAGCGCGCGCTGGCGGCGCATTGGGCTCGGCCGCCGATTGGCTGAGGGAAAGGGGGGGGGGGGTCGCGCGCGGGGTGCGCGCACGCATGCCCGCCCCCGCAGCGGCGTCGGCCTCGCCATTGGCGGCCAGGCGGCGTCGCGCGGGGCGGGGAGGCGGGGCTGGCGGCCTCGGCTGCCGATTGGCTGCCAGCGGCGGAGGGGGCGAGGCGAGGGCGGGCTCAGATTGGCGAGAGTGCGCGCGCCCCTGCGGAGGCGTGCTCGGATTGGCTGCGCGCCGCGAGGCGGCCGGGGACCGTTGGAGCGGGGAGGCTGAGGCGCTCGGCCGCCCGTGTCCGCGGAGCCGGCGGCGTGGAGGCGAGCGGTGCCCGGAGCCCGCTCGGGCCGTGCGCCCTCGCCCGCGGGCAGCCCCGGGACCCGCCGACCGCCGTCCCCGGCAGAGGTGCGTGCTCGGCGGGACGGAGGCAGGCGCTAGCGGGGCCGAGGCAGGCCCGCTGCGAGCTCCGCTACCGCCCGCGGGGCCTTGCAGGGAGGAGGGTGCCCCTGCTCCGCCGCTGCCCTGGCAGGGTGCGGGCGGGCGGGCCCGAGACGCGCCCTTCCTGCCTGCAAGGTCTGGGCGGCAGCGCCGAGCCCGGAGCCCCTCGCCTCAGCCCCCGGAGCTGCGGGTGCGGTGGCGGGGTTCGCCGGGTTCCGGGCCTGGCGCGGGGGAAGTGCCGAGCGGAGCGCCCTGCGGGAGGCCTGGGACGGGGGAGAGCCGCGCCGCCGAGAAGGGTGCGCCTGAACGCACCCCCTGCGGTCCGGGGGTACCTTGGAGAGAGCCTCGCAGGGTTACCTGCCCCCCGCTCCCTCGGCGCTGCTCTCTCTGTGGAGCCGGCTGGCTGGCAGCGGGAACGGCCCTGGCACCCGAGCGGTTTTGGCTGCGTCTTCTTATTTCATCTTGTAGCAGACAGATGCTCGCATAGGCGCAGAATCTGCAGGCTTCATCTCTTTGTAATTAACAGGAGACACAATCAGGGCAAAAGTAGCATAATCATAGTTGTAACTGCAAAATAGGGGGGGAGGTGTTATTTTTCTGTGGAAAACCATGTCTTTCTTAGGAAAAAAAACCCCTTGTTTTCCCCCCCCATCTTTTTAGATTGTCTTTAAATGTTTGAAGAAGGAACTGAGCCCAGGAAAGTGAACGTTGCCCTGAGAGACTTCTCAGTGTAATTCAGGTAACGCGATCTGTTGTGACTACATGTGGTACTGGACTTAAAACTTGTGTTGTGTAACCGCTTTGGGTTACTTGTTTGTTCACACTGACATTTGTTGTTGTTGTGCCATGACAAACTTCCAGTATGAAGTAGCAATTTCTGCATTTTCTGTGAGGTATTGGACAGGTAAAAATATTCCTGTGTGAGATGCAATCCTGTATTTAAAAAAAAACCCAACACAATTATGTTCTTGTGCAACAGATCCCCTAGCTGGGGAAGGTAAAGCCAACAGAAATTCGTATGGAGACCCTGAGTGGTATGCGGAGCACTAGCGTGGTACTTTCTTCTTTCAGAGGGGACTGGTGAGCCACCAAGAATGGGCCGGGTAGCAGAAGGATACTTTGAAAATTGTTTCTGTGCTGCTTGAAAACCCATGTCTGACAGAATCTGAGTTAGTTAAGTTAGAATTCAGTCACTAGTTGTGCATGACTGCCCTTTCAAAACGGTTTGTGCTTTCAGTTTTCTTTTCTCACTCTGGTTCCTAAAGCCGACTATACAGTCTGATGCTCTGTCTGGTGTGGCTGCCCAGTGACAAAACATTCCACGGTCCTGAACCAGTGCTTTAAAAAGTTGGAATTCTCAGCTCCAGGTTTTAAAAGTTGGGAAACGCTGGACTGAAGAATTGGGGTTTTTTTCTCCCCCCTCCTCCCCCCACTTTGTTCTTTTCCCTGGTAAGTCTATATGATCCTATACTGCTAGATGATGTCGTAAAGTACACCCAAAGGAGAGGAGGTAACCCAAAAGCCTTGGTTTAAGACTGTTGCTTTTTGTGTTTCCTCTTCTCCAAAGGATATTTTGTATTAATGGGGAATTTAGATTAAAGGGTAGACATGCTACTGACCTGAAGACGTCCTTGTTAGGGAAGCTGGGAAGAGGAGAATTAACCACTATGGACAGCGTAGGGCAGGCTGAGCAGTAACCCCTCTCACCAGAACATGTACGTTTTGCAAAGGCTGGCCATGGCCTGTACTCCAGTCTTCTCTGAAGTTCTTTTCCAGACCAGTCAATTCATGTCGTGTTACCAGCAACATCATTCCTTTGACCCTTAAATTCTTGCTACGCTTTTGTCTGTCCAGGGTGAGGTACTCCAGAGGTAGCTTGCTTAGGTCATTGCCTTGACCATATTGTCCTATTTAAATCCTGTTTGGGTTTCTGCTGCTTATCGTTATCGTATGTAGGATTCTTGCCTTCGTTTTGTGGCTGTTTGATTTATCCCCAATCTGCTGCTGAGGTCTTGTTCAGTACCCGGAAGGGTGCTCCCCACTCTGGTGTTTGGGCTGCCAGAGTTTGTTGCCTACTTGTTATGTGATCTCACACTTAAGAGGGCGCATCTGGTAGACCTCCATGTCAGCTCCTTTGACGCCTCCCTCGTTAAAAGTTTTTGTTGTGATGAATGCAGAAGCCATGGCAGCATGGAAACTGCTGGCAGGCTGCTCAGTATTGTCTCAACCCCCCTGTTTGGTTGCAAGCAGACCGCTGCTTGTCTTAGGCTGTAGCTCCTTAAGAATGGTGAACTCCTTTATTCGTTGCAGTAATATGCTCAGGCTTCTGGCTTATCACAGAACCTAGATGTTTCCAGAATAATATAAACTTTAAGAAATTAAGTGGTGAACGGTATAGAAAACTTAGGAAGAAGCTGTAATGCAAGAACAAGGGCTTATGCAGTATCACAAAGGGTTGATAGAGGCATAATTTATCCATCAGTTTAATTATCTTACACACTGAGTACCACAGGGTGGCATTAGGAGTGACAACTTACAACTCTCTGTGGCCGTGGTCATCTGTTATCTATGGTACGTTGTGCAAGCTGGCAGTTTTTGAAGAGGGAGAAAATCAAGTCTTGAAGTTTAAACCAGCAACTCGGGGATTAGCTGGCGCGTTAAGCAGCGTGCAGAGCACGCACGCCGTCTGCGTACTCTGAGAGTCTGGCTTCACGTGGCTGCTCTGCTACCAGCTTTTACAGAACCAAACTGACGTATGCAGATGAGGCGCTTCTTGTGAATAATTTCCTAGCACTTCTTTTAAAAGGCAAGGTCAATAATTCTCTTTGCTCAGACACAGTAGTCTGGAGTATTGATGCTACCCTTGTAGTTACAGAGGGTATCACCCTCTAGGGACAAAGACAGTGTCCCAGTAGGTGTGAAGGGTTGGCTCCCTGCATTCCGCTCGCAGCACAGCCCCATTCTCTTACCATTATCTATCACCACTGCTTTTTTTTTTTTTACTTTGTGGTTTCAGGGTTGTTATCGGGTGATAAGGATTTTAACTCATAATATTTGTATTAAGTTAATATTTATTTTCTTTTTCCCTTGAGTACCAGGGAGAAGAAATCATGATTGTATTGTCTCTGTTTGGTTTACTGTTTAAATAGGTTTCTACTGATAAGTTGTGGCTAGACTTAAATAGCTTCATGAGTCTTTTCCAGTCTGTGGGCTTTCAGGTGCGGCTAGAAGGCATGGAGGTATTTTAACTTCTCAGCTGTGCTTCAGTTATACAGATTTATAAAAGTACTTACACCATTGAAGATTTTTAGGCGACCTAAATCTGGAAGAAATGGTAGGGGATCTTATCATGTGATATCTGTTGTGGGATTTTATTTGGCTGGTTGTATCTCTTTGAAAACGAATGGAACTATGACAGCAGGTACCAACTGGTATCTAAATTTTAAAAAGCTTGGATGTATAAAATGTGTACAGCAGTTACAGAACACTTAAAACCCTAATAACTGCTGTAAGCATTACTGACTGACTGCAGGTGTGAGGTATTTTTTAGTCTTGCTGCTTTCAAGTGCAGCTTTTTGCTCCATTTAAGAGGTGGAGGAACGAGGAGGGTGTTTCGGCACAAAGCACGATGAGGGAGCCTAGACCCTAATTTAAATTTCTTTAAAAAGAGGAAAAGTGACAAAGCTAAGGGATAAAAGCTCTTGGTTTTACAGAAGATTATGGCAAGCCTGATCAATTACAGTTTTACAATTGGCTTATTTTGATTTTCCTTTCTTAAAGAAAGAAAAAAACCCACTTAATTTGTGTCCCCAGCTGGTCAAATATTTGGAATGCTGGTGAATCATAAATGATTAGAAAAGAAGCTGGCAGAGTTCTGCGTGTGTTAGACGTGTACGAGGGAACAGCAACAGCAGACCATGTAGAGCTGAATGGTAAGGACCAAATTGTCTAAAAGGGATTTTTTTGAATATAGTCTGCGGAGAGAAGTTAGATGGGAGGCTGGGTGGGGGTGAAGCTGCCAGCCATGCTGTGATGTCTCCTGTGTTACTGCGTGTAGGTCAGGTTTCTGTAACCACTGACGAGACGATGAGAAGAAACTTAGGGCAACAGCAAGCGTTATGAGAACTTGACTGGGTAGTGCTATCAGCTAGCTCGTGTTCCCGGGTGTGATCCTGCAGGTCGGATAGCAGAGCAGATGGCAAACGATTTGGACGTGGGCGTGCTCTGAAGTACGCACAGCAAGATGTTTCGTGCCCCGGTTACCTAGTGGATGTAACCAAAATATGGTTTGGGGGGTTGGGGTTTGGTTTTTTTTTTTTTTTTTTAATACCTTGCAATATGAGCAAGGCTGCAGGTCTGAGAGGCTTAACGAGGATTGCGCAGCGGAGCAGCCTGGCTGCGTAGGCATGGTAGAGTTATGGCTGGGGAGAGAGGTGCTTTGGGGACAGGCAGAGTGCCACACAGAAAGCACAACAGTGCTCTTCCAGTTTGTTTATATTACGTTTTTTTGCAGTGCTTATGGAATCTTATCTTTTCATTATCCTATATTAGTCTTTTATTTATTTATATTTTAATAGAACAATCACATCAAAGGAAATACTGAGGCAGTAGGGAGGCGTTGGTGGTTTTGACACTAGTTTGGGTACAGCCACATTTTTGAAGGAGGTTCCACATCTGCTGGCAGCTCAGACAAAACTAAGGCTTTCTTGTACCTGGGACTGTATTTGTGTTCACTTTCCCATTGACTGTAGCCAATGGCAGATACAATTTTAAGTTTAGATTAATGTAAATTCCTTATTCTACCCTCTTATACTCTTTTAATAACTTAGAACACTTTTCCAAAAAAATGATAACTTTGTAGACTTGTGAAGTTGGTGAGGATGTTTCTACATTTTAAGTTAATGTAGGAGATAAAATTATCATTACATAACAAATTAAGCTCAGGTAAGCTTTTTTCCTAATTCAGTTGTGATAGTGAAAGTAGTTGGTGTTTCCAGGAGTTTTTCGCTACCCCTTTGACTGGAATCTGCCATCTCTACAGATGTGCTGAAGGAGCAGCTTGCATGTGGTTTTTTTTTCTGATGTGCTGAAACTTTTAATCCAAGGTGATTACATCTGAAGTGAGGCGGGAAGGGAAGGTCTTGCGCGGATTGCTATTGATCGGTGGATATGGTAGCAGGCGACGGAGCCCTAGAGGTGATGACAGATACTGAAGACGGTGTTATTGGCTACTGGTGAAGATGGATTGGGAGGAGAGCAGTGTTTGTGCCCTATACTGTCACCCGCCAGCCCGAGGTGGGGGTTAGTTCGCCTTCTGTCAGCATTCACATATGTTTGTTGTCCTGCTGGTGGTGCATTCCTTACTCTGGTCATGCTCGATCTGTTAATCCAGGTTAATAGAGAAAAGGGCAAAAATGTAACTCAAAAAACTTCCTAATAAATATTTCCTTTTGGTGAAGAGGCAGTTTTAGAATTCTCTCTTGAGCTCTAGTAGGCAGTTCTGGGAACCTGCAGGTTAAAATAGCTGGGAAGGGTTTTGTAAGATTCAGATTGGAAAAGCTGGGAAGCAGAGGTTGCACAGAAACCCCCTCCAGTGTTACAAAGATGATGAGCCTTCCCTTCCTGAGAGGGAGAGGTAAGCCATTAATAAGGATATTTCTAACTTCTTACTGCTTGAAAATCATGGTGTAGTTTTTCAGGTATCTTCTCTAATGTTAACACCACTTTGTTTTAAGGAAACAATTTTAACTGCTAAATTTGCTCTTGTTTGCAGGCTCATGGTAAATCTTATGTATAGACATTACTTTTAACTTCAGCCTCAAAGTCAATAGGGCAGGCTGTAAAAACCCATTTCTATTCCTCAGGCTTTTGGGCAATAAACAAAACCAAGGGGTTGTGATGGCTCTCCAGTTGTTCAGGAAAAGCCTTTTTGTATCCTAGGAACTTTGTGTCCTGACTTCCATGCATCCCCTCTTTAGTTTGCTGGAGAACAGATCTGGCTGTGCAGTATGCGTTTAAACATGCAGTCTTGTCCCTAGTAGTTTGCAGTTTTCCTGTTCCTCGTGCTTAGGAATTCCCTGTTTACTAAAAATGAATCTATATTGCTGTGTACCTAAAATGATACCTGGTAGTATTCTTTTAAAGCTTGCTTTGGTTTTGTGACTTACACTTCACAAGAAGCAGGCTAATACACGGGGCCTGCTGCCAGTCTCACCAGCCCATCTGTACTCTTGCACCTGAGCTGCAAATTCTTTAGGGCAGGGATTTCTTTCTGTTCCAGGCACTGAATAAATAGTTGTGTACATGAAGTGAAATGTGGTTGTGTTTCAGTAATTCAGATGGCTTGGAACTCTACCTGGATTTACTTTTTTATAAATTTTGTCTCGAGGTGATCTTGAGCTGCTTCTTAAAATAGTGTTAAAAGCTCTTGAAGGTTTGTAAAGAAACCCATGCTTAAATATTGTTATTTGTTCCATCTTTGTTTAACTTGTATCCAGTAAAATTGTCATCACCTCCTGACTAGGTGGGAAAGTGAGATTGCTGGTCTCATACTGGGGCTTTGCCCAGTGCTGTGGTTGTTTTCCGTAACAGTAAATTAACGCAGTAAGGACTGGCTGAGGACGTGGTGCTGCACGCACTGTCCTGTACACACAAACCAGATGGCATTTGATGCCTTGGAAAAAGCCTCACAGTTTGAGCAGAAGTGGCAAGGCATGGCGCAGGGAAATGTTTTGTTCTCAGTACTATTTATTTTTTTCCTCAACTACTCACTGCCCACTCATTTTCAAGGAATTTTACTGTGTAATATGTGCATGCTTTTGCAAAATCTTCTTTAAGAGTAGCTTGATCCACTGTATTTATTTAAAAAAACCAAACCAAAACATTGACTTGTATAGAATTTCACTGCAGAGCTGCAATCCTGTCTCTTGGTCCCAGTCTAGTGGTTTTTTTCACTTACGCCCTTCTAGACCGAAGTCAGCTTTGACTTGTAAAGATCTCATGCAAGCATTTGAGTCCAGTACTTGTAAGTAAGCTTAAAAATCAGTGACAGATCCAGGCCTTTTAAGTTTTTAGGAAACTATGCTACTAGAAGATGCATAAACAGCAGCATGCCCAGGTGGCCAAGAGGGCCAGCAGCATCCTGGCTTGTATCAGGGGTGGTGTGGCCAGCAGGAGCAGGGCAGGGACCGTGCCCCTGTGCTGGGCACTGGGGAGGCCACACCTCAAATGCTGGGGTCAGGGTTGGGCCCCTCCCTCCCCGAAGGCCCTGGGGGGGCTGGAGCGTGTCCAGAGAAGGGCAGCGGAGCTGGGGAGGGGTCTGGAGCCCCAGGCTGCTGGGGAGCGGCTGGGGGAGCTGGGGGGGTTCAGCCTGGAGCAGAGGAGGCTGAGGGGAGCCCTCATCGCTCCCTACAACTGCCTGAGAGGAGGGGGGAGCCGGGGGGGTCGGGCTCTGCTCCCAGGGAAGGGGCGATGGGACGAGGGGCAACGGCCTCAAGTTGTGCCAGGGCAGGGTGAGGTTGGGCCTGGGGAACAATTCCTTCCCCAAAGGGCTGTCAGGGGCTGGAAGGGGCTGCCCAGGGAAGGGGTCGAGTCCCCACCCCTGGGGGGATTTATCAGCCGGGCAGGGGCGGTGCTGAGGGCCAGGGTTTGGGGGTGGGATGGCAGGGGGAGGGGGGCGGTTGGGAGCTGAAAGGGCTTCTCCAACCCAAACCACTCTGTGATTCTATACTATTTCTCAAAGGTGCTGTTACCCCTGTTGCTGCAGATGCAGAAGTAACATTTTAAAGTATTTGTAATACTTCTGTGCACAATTGCTTATGCTTCGATTACTTATCCCATACAGTGATGGGAACAGAGTTTGAAATTTTAAGTTAAACTAGGAGAATTATCAGAAACGGTGAAAATATACTTTAAAAGAAGATGCTGCCAGTCTACTTGCAATAAGTATAAAGGGCTTATGGTCTTCTGGGTTTTGGCCGAAGTGCATTAGACGTGTCCCACTGAAATAACATCTGGATTGCTTTTTTTTTCCTAGTGAGAGGCGTAGGGGAATGAAGGAATACTTTCAACCAATTACATCTGTGAATGCTTGCCTGCTGATGAAAGGGAGATTGGAATATGAACCAAGAGGGGACGAAGAACGAAGAAACGAGTAAGACAGCATCAGATATTCTGGATAGACAGAGAGGGAGATGAGGGAATGAGATCAACCTTTGCGGGTTTGTTCTTCAAATTCTTAGTGAAGAAGTAAAAATACTTCAGTATCTCTTTACTGAAATCTGTCTAAGATGAATAAATGTGAGCACCTTCATATCATAAATAAATTTACTTTTATACTTTCAAATTAACAAAGCATTTTTGACCATTTAGAAATTATTTAAATCCATGACAGTTGAAGCCATACAAGTTTAGAAGCCCAAAACAAATGAAGTGCTAAACCAGATGTGACAGCAGTAACTTTTTATGCAAGTACAGATTTGCCCTGAATCTTTATTCAATATCTTCATCTCCATGACAGGTTGATTCACATTTTTAAAAGCGAATGAACTGACAAGGGATGAAAGCTTTTCCTTAAACCACCCATGAGGATGCGTTCCTTCTAATTAGGAAACTGGCAGAAAGTTGCTAAACTTCTTTCACTGTGTATCGAGGACATTGAAGATCAATGTATGCTCCACCTGGTATTCTGAATTTTTTTTTTTTATTACTAGTTATTCCTGAACATAAATAAGTGTAAGCACAATTTGACCCTTACACAGCAACTGCAGTTGTCTTAGCAGTGATATCAAATGTTATTTCTGCTAGTAAAACACAACATGAAGAACTGAACAAACTCAACTTTAATAATTCATAAATTAACTTGTATTTCTGTGTTCTGCTTGGCTGATGAGGCTGCATGTCAATGCAAACCAACATCTGGAGAGGGTTATCAGATCCTAAAGATCAGAATTTCCTTTGGGGTATATCTTAAAGGTGGAAATACAAAATAAAACAAAATTGACTTTAAAGCAAAAAAAAAAAATCTCTAGCTAATTAACTGATTTAGTGACTAAATTAGAGTAAGCAAAACCAGTGAGGAAGCACCTGAACTTGCAGGTATGGAACCCAAATGACAACGTTTAAGTTCAGTCTCTAACGTAGCAGGAAGTCAATGTAACAGCAGTTCGGGAAGAACAGAAACATGACTTTAGGTGGCGGCTGTCGTTAGTGCGAGAATATAACGGCTGCTGTATTAGCTGAGATTAATTACATAGCCTGCCTCCCTCCCTTCCATTTGAGGAAGAAAAGCTGCTTGTTTAGGCCGTTACCTACAGCTGATGAGCTCCAAGAAGAGCGAAACCTTTTAAGATAGGTCCTGTAGTATTGGCCTAACAGTCCGTGTGTCTCACTTAAGCTCATTTTTGGGCTTGAGCTACAAGTGTGATCAGGAGCCGCAGAAATGCGTGGTCCGGAGTCGTCAGTGGCTGAACCTGTTAGAGCAGGTAAAAGGGAAAACAGTCATTAGGTTTTACTGTTTGTGTCGTTGGTTTTTATCCAGCCAGCTGTACATACATAATGCATCCATGTGTTGGGGGTGTGGGAGGGAGTTTTTAAAGGTAAGGAAAAGGGAGCACTGTGAAAGAGAAGAATGGGATATAAACAGGGAAAGGGGAAGAAAACCAAGAGAAATAAGAGAAATGTTTGAGTTTATGGGGCTAATGAAGAAATTTTAGGTGGTGACTGTAGAAATCACCACATATATTGGTATGGAATTTATAAATTAGCTTTTATATTAACTCTGTCCTAGCGGTTACTCACGAAGCAATCGACCAGCGTTATTGTAGCTATTGAAAGAGGGAGAAGCTGACCGGATAAAGGGAAATAGTGACTTTCCTGAAGGTTTGCATCCAACATACTCAGCTAGTTTTGTAAGGTACTATTTCTTATGCAATTTTTGTGCTTTAAAGTGAACATTGCTTTGCAATAAGTATACACAAATACCTGTTAGCAGTTGATGATTGTTTTCTAAGATTATTTAGTAATAATTAAACTGTTTCTTTAGTGAATATTTTACTGCAGTGCAGGTAATTCCTTGCTGATTCTCAACATTACGAATTTAAGTAACAGGCATCTTGAACTAAAATCTCCCATGGAACTTGAGGTTAGTCTTCCCAATGCAGTAAAAAAATAATCTTATATACCTACAGATATATACACACACTTAAGTATAAGTAAAAAAATTATCGTTATAATATTATAGCGTCTCAATAATTTTCAACAGCCTCAGCTTCTCATCTGAATACTTGGAGAAGTGAGTTGAGCTCTGCGTTACGGCAGAGCTAGCCGAAATTGCAGCGGGTTGTGGCTTACTTTCAGTATCTCTGAAGTTAAATCAGCAAATGCAATCTGCACGGTGTTGGGCGCTGGCTGCAGCGGTTACTTCAACCCTTAAGCTTCCATTTCTGATTTCAGCTTGAGCACGCCTGGCTGTTCAGGCTTCCAGACTGCAGTCAGTATTAGTACCTGTACTGACTTCTCTGGCACAGAAAAGATAAAACTCTTTGCCAATACCGGGTTCATCTTACTGATTTCAGATTTTCTTCTTTAAACAAAGTTGCTGCCTCTTGATGTGAAGCAGAACCTCATTCTGTGGAACCAGCACTATTCTTACTCAAAATTCAAGCACTGTTCTGTCACTGAAGGGAGGAAATTCTGGGTTTCCCTGGGTCAGACTTGAGCAGAGGGCGTATGTGCTCTCCTGCAAGTTTTCTGTACTTCACCTTGGTGCTGAGCATAAACTTAGCCCGTGCTGTCAGAGCAAGAACTGATGGGAAGACCAAAATCTGTGGAACAAACATTTACTTCCAGCTCTCCATGCTTATCAGAATCCTTGGGACTTTGGGAGACATCCAGCTGGAAGAGATTGGCTGTGGCATTGGAAATTCAACTGCAGCTGGTTTTAACAGCCTTTAAGGGAAAATGCAGTAGGCTGAGCCTTATTCTTAAGTGAACCAAGAGCTGTGGTAATGCAAGCGTGCCCTCCGGATTGGTAAAGGTTACAGAAAGGTTTTTGAGGAAGAAACACCTATGGAAGCCATCCAGGACAGACAGCGTAGACTCATGGTCACATCAGCATGGCTGGAAGCAGAGTAAGTTATTTGATGATAGTGCTTTTGCTCGAATAGCAAAACAGGATGTTCATCATGAAACACCTCTGTGTGTGAAAGTCACAGCTTTATCAGATTTTAGATTTTCCCCCTCTGATAAAGATTGGTGGCAGCACAGATGGTTTGTGTCCAGGCATACTTCTTCAAGAACTGGGCGTTTCAGCCTTTGGTTGAGTTGTGTGTTATTAAAGCTAAAGAAATTAAATTCCAGGGTTGTTTTTCAGTTGTTTATATGTGCACCAATTCTGTATGTTTTGAAAATCTGCTGGGTCTCATCTAGCACTTGGAGCAATCTGTAAACCTCTTGACTGTTCTTTCCGTTCAGTTGTGACTATGGTATTTACTTGGACTGTGACTTCTGTGGCTTTAGCAAGAGAGAAAACAGGTTGGTTTGATATCACACGATATAGATTTCTAATTTGGAAAACACAATGTGGGGAAAGGGAAAGGAAAACAAAACCAGACCAACATTTTGTGTTACTGCTAAGAATGCCTCAGAGGTCAGAAGAACATGCCTTTCTGCCCAAAAATGTAACCTTGCTCTTTGAGCAGAAGACAAATACAGCTGGAGAGTCAGAGATCGATTCCTTGTAGTCTCACCATTTCCAGGTTAACTCTGTCATCGTCATAAACAACGGTGTGTAATCACGGCGGGTGAACAGGGAGGTGGCTGCTGAAGGGAAGAACACAAAAATGCATACCAGCTCTTAAGACGTTTGGAAGGACTCTGTTAGCAATTGAATTTCACCTCCCCTTTTATTGTCCAGTGTAGAGGTATGTAAAGTTGTGTGAATACAGGGGTGGGAGAAGGGGGAGGATAACCAGGCAGCCCTAGGTGTGTATGTCCACTTCTAGGCTCAGGACCAGTATCCCAATGCTTTAGTCTCGTTCTGTGGAAGCTTCAGACCAACGCTCAGTCAATGGTCCAAAAAAAGCTCATAGAATATTAAGAGTTTTTTAAAACATAAAATAGAAGACAAAAATGTTGCTGCTGTATAAAGCGGTGGTGTGCCTACATATTGAATACTCTGTTCTGAGTCCCCTTCATCTCTGAAAGCAGATGGTGGAAGAAGAGGAGGGATGGTGGAAGATGATAAAGATAAATCATGGGTGATTTCTGTGCAAGAAACAGCTAGTCTCTGGATTCTGCTGCCCAGAAAACACATGATGTCTGAGAGTTGTTCATGCCTTGTCTGATACAGAAATGGGTGGAGGCAGGAGGAAGCGTAAAATGGAACTAATGAGTCTAAAAGAAGCAGAGAGATGATGAGGAACCATACTTTCAGTCTGACACAGTATGGTCACTCTTATGTTTCTAGTTAAAATAAAACCCACACCCCTACAACTTTCCAAGAGTGCAGGATGGAACTTTATAGCTTTCTCGATCACGCAGAAGAACAGTAAAGAAGACAGGACTCTTCTACAGTTTTAACCCTGACCTGAAAGCCAAATCCAGCCTTTTCAGAATACTTAATGTCTCTGAACCTAATCAGAAAAAGCGCGTGGCTTTCAAGAAGCTGAAGTATCTGCTGACAAGTGAGACTTTTTTTGCTGCAAGGACCTTTGGGGGAACCTTGCTTGTCTGTGTCATTATTCTGAGGTTCAGTGGTGATTTAGAGCTGGGGAAGGAAGAAGGCAGACTCTTTAATTAAACACTACTAATCCCACGTCTTGGTATCTTAATGCATCGACTCTTTTGATGAACTTTACCTTTGAAGCACTCAAAGGGTAGATGGCAAGAAGCGTAAGGGAGGAAATAAGAAATCATTAGGCCTGGTCTGCAGAAACCAGTTGTCCTGTTAGCATCAGAAAGTCTCAGACCGGATGGAGGGCGGGCATTTTGTGCTATGGCCAAACCCACAGAAAGCCATCTGGCATTTTTGGTATTTGTGCATGCAGTTTAAGACTCTGCTTAAAGCAGCGCTGAAGCCAGGATTTAACATTTCCCTTTCAGTCTTGGCCATTTCCCTTCAAATGCAAGCACTAAGACGCAGTGTTTACTGTTGTTTTTATAAAAGTCTGATTAATATGTAGGGTAGTTTTCTATTAAAAATCCCTCATCTCCAATTCCATCTTCTGAATCCATATTGACTCCTGCATGGGTTCTTCACCTGCAGTTCTAATGTTTGTAGTCATTTGCGCCTTTGGGTAGC
This sequence comes from Butorides virescens, assembly GCA_017310255.1. NCBI lineage: Eukaryota > Metazoa > Chordata > Aves > Pelecaniformes > Ardeidae > Butorides > Butorides virescens. Next base: position 19,032 of record JADKXX010008052.1, on the reverse strand, counting down.
GTGTAGCTACATGTACCGAAAGCTGCAGGAAATGAAATGCATTTTATTACTAAATTTCATTGATAGAGCAAAACTTAAATCCAGGTTACTTTCTTTTGGAAAAGCTGTTTTCTTCTGCTGTCTGTAGCAATTTTGATCCTTACCTCTCATATCTCAGTCTGTCCAAGCCGAGTAACGTTCTGTGTGTTCTGCTCTGCTGCTCATGGCCATTCCAGTCATTCCTGTGCAGAGCCATGATCCCCCTTCATCTTTACGTCTCACCGCCTTGTTCAGTCTGTTGTGGTTTTCCATCCTAGGCCTTTCCTAGTTACATGCACATTAATTGCTTGGTCACCCCTCTTCGTTTGACCTTTCCTTGGCTGCTCAGCTTTCTTGATGTGCGGGTGTTGATTTGGGCTCGCAGGAGCACAAAGCGCGGTCGGTACAAAGAATGACAACAAAAGCTGAGACCCCTCAATGTGGAAGACAGGCAGCTGGGGAGAAGATGTGCTGGAGATCATGAATATCGTGGAGAGAGTGGATAGTGGTCGAATGTTCCGTATCTCTTGGTAGAAGAACTAGGAGGCTTGTGAATCTGCTAGGAGGAGGCAGGTGTAGAAAATCCAGGGAGGCGATTTGTTGAGCTGTGGAGTTTCATGCTCAGGAATTCTTGCTGCAGAGTCTTGTGACCATCAAAAGTTTATGGGTGGTAAGGGGACAGACACACAGTCATGTAGGGGAAAAAGCTGTTGGTGGTTAATGGGAATCGCTTTGGCTCAGGAAGTCTTGGCATTACAAACTTTTGGAACTTGAAAGGAGGTTCTTGGGAAGCTTTACTGCATGCTTGCCCCATTCTTGTATTCTTCCCTGCACATCTGCTTTGGGTTCCTTTTGGAGATGTGATACTGCACTGGCAAGCTGCGTTTGGCCCAGCAGCGTGCTGTAGTAGAACTTCGCAATAAAATAATTCAGGCTTTTAAGCATGCCTAAGCATGTTTCTTCCTCTAAATCCCTCTTTAACACTCTGTCTGAGCTTTTTTTTATGACTCAAATCCAACAAACGCGATCTGGGTTACCGTTACGGAAATCTCCAGGTCCAAAGCTGATGCTTTGCGGATGTGTAAGAACTTTCTTCTGTTGACAACATATGCCTGGTTGCTGCAGGCGTGGACCTGGGACTTCTCCAGCACAGAGTGGCCCTACAGCGTGTGCGATACAGTTAGCACGTACTAAAACAGTAGCGTGTGCCGAAGAGAGCACAAAACCGCAGGTCTGTTCTCTGATGGGCGTTGGTCTGTGCTTACGGCTTATCCCGAGCATCGCCGATCCCTCGGGGTTCTGAAGGACGGTGAAGTAGGTACCAAGCGTTTAGAAGCAGCTCATCACCAAATGTGAAGAACAAAATTGGATAAAAAAAAAGAAACCCTTATGAGTACCTGTTTAAACACGTAGTGTTTAAACCCAGAATCCCCAGTGCATTCACATTCTCCTCTGTTGATACATAAATATACTTGAGCGGGGTTTTTCTCCACATCTGTCTGTTGTAAGGTGAGCATCCACCTTGAGAATTTTTGTTGGCCGTGTCCTTTCAGTCCACACATTTCTTGGCATTTGTCATGCATTGTGCCACAAATGTTAAAAAAAACCCGAACAAAAAAAAACCAACCAGCCAAGCAAACAAAAAAAAATCCCCACCAAAAACCAGACCAAGCACCCCCACCCCTTCAAACCAACCAAACCAAAAAACCAACGCAGAACAAAGCCCAGTTTACCTTTCCTGTTTTCTGATGTAGAGCACTGTAATTTGCATCCTTAGCATAATTGGACTTATTCTGAGTTTAGTTCGCTCCTGTTTTTAACTTGAGATAGGTTTAAAGTGTGAAGGCAAACCTAGACTTTCTGTCTTTCTTCTTCCCAACTTCGTCAGCAAGGGATCCTACTGTATCCGATTGCTCAGGCTTTAAAAATGGGTTTGTCAGTTATTCCGGTAGCTCTCGTATGGCTAAGGTATTTCCACAACTTTGCCAAATACCTGCCAATTTCTCTTCTCTCTCCACTCTGACGATTTGTCTTCAGAATGTGTAACTCCGGCCAGGAAGATCATTTCCTAGATGCTTGCCCCTCACCGATAATAGCAGGAAAGAATCAGCAAGGAGGGCGTGCGAGCCTGAACAGTAAGTTTTGATTATTTTTGGTGAACAGGTACAGGATCGTTGAGCTGTTCAGCTAAGGAAACTTCCAAATCTTTTACTGCCTTCAAGAAAGGCAGGAGACTTGGAGGAGGTCCTGAGGCAGCATTACTTCAGCCATCACCATACCTGAAAAATCTGTACGAGATGGTTCCTGAGCTGTGGGTTAATCAGGTGTCACTGCAGTGCTTCGTAGTCATGGAGGGGCCTGTTTGCATATTCAGATCTCGTTTCAAGGACACTGCTGAGCAGATAACTCATTCATTTTCTTTGCAGAGAGCATGAAGGGTAATGCCAGCACCTTTACAATCTTAGAAGTGTGTATCTTGGTCAATCTAACCTATTTAGCTGGGAATTATGTATGGTAGTGTCCTATAACTGTGGTCCATGCAGCTTGAATGACCTCTTAAAAGCCTCAAATCCTGTTACCTGCAAGGCAATAAAGTGTCCTAGGGAAAGAGATGGATGTCATGGTAATATCCTGACTTCAAATGTACAAGTTACCAGGCAGCAGCAAAATTACCTGCAGCCCTTGATACACAGCATCAGTCTTGTTCCCTGCTTCATCCCTGCCTTTAGCCCTTTCCCTGGCCCCATCCATGCTACTTGCAGAGCCTCTCGCGTGGCGGTGCTGCGTGGGAGCCCCTGGCGTCGCCATGTGCTGCCTTGTTGGTTGGTAGCACGTCTGTGGAAGCGTGGTGGGAAGCCCATCCCATGGGTTTAGCTGGAATCCATGGGCTCCGGTAGGTAATTGCTAGGAGAAATGACGGTTATGGGATCTCTAGGATCGCTCTGTCTTGCCGCTCTGATGTGAGGCAAGTTCCCCGGGGGACTGGTTCCAGCTTTGCAGAAAAATGAGATTGGCTTGGAAGCAGGGGATCTGGAGGGCGGAATGAGGGACACGTGCACCCAAAGCCCAAGGACAAGAAGCTCTAATACTATCATTAGATAGTATTTTTTGGTGTTGCAGGAGATTCAAGCGGTATTGTCTTGATAAAATAGTCTCTACTAAAAGCAATTTAAAAGGTCAAATACCTAATCTACCCCTTGGTGTCCATCTGTTGTGGAATTTGAGAGGCACTTGAATTGAAGCTATTACTGGTGCAGTAACTGGCATGCTACAAGGTGACAGTAACAAAGAGTAGTTAGTTCCAAAAGCTGTTAAGCTTAGGGCAGTGTATGAGGATAGCTGGAACTTGTGGGTGAACAAAAGGAATTGCACGGGCAAAGTTTCCCAGTGCCCAGCTCTGAAGCCCTGCTTCAGTCTACAGTGAGCACAGCTCGCGATAACGCATCGTGAAGAGCCTCGGTTGAGAAGATAAGACGCTCTGTTTGCATATATTTATTTAACTTAATTGAATTTATTTTAGGAACCTGAAAAAAAACCCAAACCTTTACAAATCTGCAAAAATGCCATTAAGGTTTTTTCCTTTAAAAGCAATAAATACAGAAGCACATTGGTTTTCTGAAGTAGGAAAAATAAGGAAATCAAATGTATTTGCAGATTACTTTATACCATCATAAACTTATTTTCCTTTCACGAACAGGTAAGGAAAAACGTTTTGATGGCTTTCAAGACGAATGCGTGTTGTGAGATCTTCACCAGAGAGTAATTAGCAGGCAATGGGCAGCTGCTGAGGGAAGCTGTGCATCAGGGAGCGTGTATTCAGTGCCAAGGCACGAGTTTCTTTTCCACGGTTGACATTTAAGCCAAACGAAATCTGTGCTGCCGTGTTGCGTCAGGGTGAGCTGACAAACTCCCGTAGAGTTAGAGTCTGAGATTCTGCTGTAGTTGTAGAATAATTGTTTGGTAGTCTTGCTTTTTTTTTTTCTTTAGACATCTACAAACTATGTTTAATGAGTTGGTGAATCTGGTAACAAAAGAATAATATAATGTAGTCATTTTAAGTGAACTTATATACTGCTACTGAATTAAGTTGCTTTTTTTTTTCTGCTGGCGTTGACTGAAATTTAGCATCTGCCTTTTAGCACTGCCTGGTGAAGTCAGCCGTAAGAGGTACGGAACTGTCCCCTTACCTTGGGGCTTCCACTGTGCTGCCACTTCTTTAACCTGCTTTCCTAAGAAAGGGAGGCTGGTGTGACCCAAGTATACTTTTTTTTTTCCTTTCCACCTTAATTATATTTAAAATCTTTACTTCCCTGACAAATACGACTTGACCGCAGGCGTTAGGTTTCAAAGTTAAATGAATTCTTACAGGTTTTGTCTACAGACAAGACAACCCGCCACCCCCAAACCCAAAATTCCCACAAAAACCCCAGGCAGGGCCCAGGCATGTTATTAACCTCGGTCAGCCGGGGAAAGGAAGCTAATACACTTTCTGCTCTGGACACCAAAGTCTCTAAGGTGCAAATCCCTGGGGCTCTGCGCTTCTCTGGCTCAGCTGCTCGTGGAGAGGGCTGGCTTTGTATTTAGCAATCAAAATCTCTTTGAGCAGAAAGGAATTCTTTACGTGATATTGCTTTATACATGGATGCAGCTCTGAGTTTTGCAAACTTAAGGTTAGTAACCAGAATGTTTAGAATTAATGTTTCCTGCTCTGTGCACCACCTTAAAAGGTATTCACAAGTCTAAAGCGAATCTCTGTTATGGAGTAAGTTAGGAGGAGATGTCTGTCTGTCTACTGCTCTTTTCATTTACCAAACATAATCAAACTGTTTCAGCTGGGGGATAAAATAATGTTGTTCACAGTACGTTGCTCTTGTAACAGAAATTCCAGCACAAACAGTGTTTGCCGTTTTTGTCTTCAGAATGATTGAGGAGAGTGGGAAGAGGAGGAGGACAATGGCAGAGAAGAGACAGCTGTTCATGGAAATGAGTAAGTAAGAAATCTGAAGCCATAACGTCACTTGTTCTTCACCGAGAGCTTCGCTTTGGTGGGTTTACCAGATCATTTACATCCTGCTTCCACAAGACCATTGCCTCATCTAGTGAAGAGCATCCTGGGTGCTGGTCAGGAGGAGGATACGAGAGCTGGCTCACAACTGCCCAAGAGGCCGTTCGTTTCTAAGTTTTGTGAAGCTCCTTTTTAAGGAACATTCACATTTCTCATGTATGGCAATATCTAAAGTTTGTGGACAACTGTTAAATAATGACAGCAGACAGATCACCTTTTATTTTAAGGTACAAATTGCACCCCGGTGCTAGTGTGACTCGGAAAAGAAACCGTTTGGGGGGTTGGTTTTTGTGCAGGACCATTCTCTGAAAGCAAGGCTGTAGTTGTTGGTAGGAGTCAAATGCCAAGTCAAATGCCTGTCCAAAGATAATGTAATTTAAAGGAATGAGACATAGCCTTGTAAAAAGATGGGGACAGTTAGCAGTAAAAGATTGTACATTTGCATGACATCATGTTATTTTACTTTCCCACGGGAGCACAGGACTGAACGAAATGCTGCCTAGGTTGGGCAAGCACATCCTAGCATTCTGGTTACAGGCTGATGAAGTTCTGTCTTAAAACAATGGTATATTTGAGCTGGTTTGTTGAAGGAATTCGAGTAACATTCTGACCCTGGTTATAAGCATCTTACCATTTCAGGAACAGTTTCATTCCTGGCTAGTTTCCATCTGCATCCTCTCATGCAAGACCGATCTTGGATAGTCTTTCTCCCCACCTTCCCAGCTCACTTTGCCTTTGAGTTTGCAGTCTTGTCCCTTTTGGCTTGTTCAGCGTACGGCACCAACTAACTCCTGTAGTCTCCCTGCTGTGTACCTCATCTCCTGTTCATAGAATCCTAGAATGTTTTGGGCTGGAAGGGACCCCCAGAGCCCACCCAGCCCAACCCCCCTGCAGGAGCAGGGACACCATGAACCACATCAGGTTGCTCACAGCCCCATCCAACCTGGCCTGGAATGGTCCCAGGGATGGGGCCTCCACCCCCTCTCTGGGCAACCCCTGCCAGGGTTTCACCACCCTCACTGCAAAGAATTTCTGCCCTAGATCCAGTCTAAACCTCCCCTGCTTCAGTTTAGAACCATCCCCCCTTGTCCTGTCCCAGCTGGCCCTGCTAAAAAGCTTGTCCCCCCCTTTCCTCTGGGCCCCCTTGAAGCCCTGACCGGCCGCACTCAGCTCTGCCCGCAGCCTCCTCTTCTCCAGGCTCCTCTTCTCTGCCTCTGTCCAGTTTTACTTAAGCAAAGGTGACTGAGCTGTGCACAATATCCTGGATGAAATCTCATTAGAAATCCTCCCCTAGAAACGCGTTGACTGGTGCACCAGCGTATCAGATTTGTCTCATCACTTCAAAGTGTTGTGGTCGTCTTGTGCTCATTTCGTGCAGAAATCGGCTTCCTAGTATTTAGCTGTGTCTAAATTGTTAAAAATTCTCGGAATTCTTCCGACTATCTTTATACAAGGTGTCTCTTTCTGCAGCTGTGGTTGTGCTGTTCGTTACCAGTGAAGGAGCTGGCGTATAGACATCCCCAGCTGCCTTTCGCTGTACAGCTCTTCGGCCTGGCAGTATGAGAAATCAAAGGTCTTCAAGCTTCACCCGTCCTGGGGTGCAATATTTCACCACACAATGAATGCATGAATGTTTTCCTTTCCAGGCGAGCTTCATACCTACAGAGTTTACCTTATGGAAGGGTGTAAAGAAGGTGGAGCCAGACTTTTCTGAGCCCAGTGGCAGGATACGAGGCAATGAGCACAAACTGAAACACAACAAATCCCGTCTGCGCATGAGAAAAAACATTTTTACTGTGAGGATGGTTGAGCACTGGGAGAGGTTGCCAAGCGAAGCTGTGGGGTCACTGTTCTTGCAGATACTCAAAACTCGACTGAACAGATCCTTGGGCAAATTGCTGTAGCTGACCCTGGTGAGGCCCCACCTGGAGCTCTGGGTCCAGTTCTGGGCTCCCCAGTTCAAGAAGGATGAGGAACTCCTGGACAGAGTCCAGAGGAGGGCAACAAGGATGATGGGGGCACTGGAGCATCTCGCCTAGGAGGAAAGGCTGAGGGAGCTGGGCTTGTTCAGCCTGGAGAAGAGAAGGCTGAGAGGGGACCTCATCACCACCTCCAAATATCTCAAGGGTGGGGGTCACCAGGATGCAGCCAGACTCTTCCCAGTGGTGCCCAGCGCCAGGCCAAGGGGCCATGGGCACAACCTGAAGCAGAAGAGGTTCCAGTTGACCGGGAGGAAGAACTTGTTGAGTGTGAGGGTGATGGAGCCCTGGCCCAGGCTGCCCAGGGGGCTGTGGAGTCTCCTTCTCTGGAGATCTTCAACCCCCGCCTGGCCGCTGTCCTGTGCCCCCTGCTCTGGGTGAGCCTGCTTGGGCAGGGGGGTGGCACTGGGGGAGCTCCGGGGGGCCCTGCCAGCCCCGGCCATTATTCTGGGATTCTGTGACCCTGCTTGAGCAGGGAGGTTGGACTAGGTGATCTCCAGCAGTCCCTTCCAGCCTCAACTATTCTGTGATTCTGAGCTGTATAGATTGCCTTGGAAGCACATCCCATTTTATCTTCCGATAGTTCAGAAGAATGACCTTGTTGAAGCTTTTCTGGTAATGTGACCCAGGAAAACAAGAACAGGAAATGGACAACTTTTTGGGTTTATTTTTGCATCTAGCTGTTAAACGACCTTTTATATACACACATGTATATTTTATATACATTTATATACATATTTTTTTTAATAGACGAAGCATTCTGTGAAGACTCGTGGTCTGTGGAAGTGCTTTCCGTGGTTTGAAAGATAGAACCATGCACCCTAATTGAGAGTTTTGAAAGAATGTTGTATAGAAAAGACAAAAAGAGCTGTTTTGTTGTAGCCTTGGGTCAGAATACTCCAGTGTCCTGGTTTTGGCTGGGATAGAGTTAATTTTTTACGTTAGCTGGCCAAGTACTTTCCTGAAATACATCAGGAAAGTTTTCTAAAGATGATACTGCAAAATAATCCACTTAAGTCTGTTGCACCAAACGGTCAAGCAGAACGCTCCTCAGGTGTTGGCTGGTCTAGTGTCACTCCTGGGTAAGCTGGCTTGGGGAGCCGTGGCTTGGGAAATCAGTCAGCCTCCTCACTGGTCTTGTGAGAGTCTCTTCACCTGATGTTCCACGTCCATGCCACTTCCATGACACAGTACGTGGGTCTCTGAGAGCACGTGTGCAGATGCTTTGGCATTGTGTTTGCGAAATTATAATGGAATATCTAAAAGACAAGAATACTTTCTTAAATTTGCAACTGTGAGTCAGTGGGTGCGCACACAGAGGTAATTCAAATGAAGCATTTGCAAGTTGGTTTCTGAATTCAGAATGTAGGAGGGAATAAGTTACCACCTTTGAGCAAGACCCCCCAGATACAGCAGTTGGGTGCCTTCTCCGGGAGGATGCGGGTTTGGGTTTCTGTGTTTAAGTATCTTTTAGAAGCCTGGATTCTCTAAGTCACAGTCATCCCCATTTCTCCGTTCTCTGTTCATCTAGGCTCTGGCTTTTGAGAGACGCGTGTAAGACCGCAGCAGATCAGTACAAGAGGCGCAGGAGCCTTGCGTGTCCGTGCCATTGCCCACCTGCACCGGGCTTGTTGCAGCCTGCACCTTAGGACTAGATTGATCAGAGGACGTAGCCACCAGCGCTGTTGAAATGCGAGCCATTTCTCATCTCCAGATGAGAAATGATCAATACTGGACTCTAACCCATTATTATTTATCATCCCCCCATCATTTATCACCTTTGATCGGTAGAGGAGGTAGGCAGCTCTGTGTGGCAGAGGGTTAACACAACTTTCTGAGACTGCTCGAGTTTGTAATGTTCAGAGTAACTGCTGGAACTGGTAGATGTGGTACAGACTAGTGACAGATAATAGCGTTCACATCTTTCCTGATGTGGTGGTGTTTGAAGGTATAACGCGCATCTTGAAGTGGGAGGTTGGTGATGAAGATAAGATTTTTTTTTTTTTTTTTTCTTCTTCTGTGCTTTTTCTTCAGCTTCTTACCTGAAGTTGTGCCAGGGCAGGGTGAGGTTGGCCATGGGGAACAATTCCTTCCCCAAAGGGCTGTCAGGGGCTGGAAGGGGCTGCCCAGGGAAGGGGTCGAGTCCCCAGCCCTGGGAGGATTTAACAGCCGGGCAGAGGCGGTGCTGAGGGCCAGGGTTTGGGGGTGGGATGGGAGGGGGAGGGGAACGGCTGGGCTGGGGGAGCTTAAAGGGCTTTGTCAACCCAAACCATTCCATGATTCCATGATTTGGACCTGTTTGGGAGACCAAAAGTGTGCTCCTGCCAGGGCTGCGATGCAGATGTGGTAGGAGGACCAACCCCTCCTTTTCTTTTCTCTTACCTTTTGTGTACGTGCCAGCCAACCTCAGTGCAATCCTCGCCCTTACCCGCTCACCACTCCATTCTTGCTTCCTTTCAAGGTGCTCGTACCAGTCTCAGACTTAGGCCAGTTTATAACACTCTGCTGAAAATCACTTTACCATGTGGTAATACCTAATGGAAATCTTTGTCATGTTCCTATGACAAAGATGATGTGTGCGGAGAAACGGTCGTACCATTTTGGGAGTAACTCACGCAGACAAGCTGAATGTTGCAGAGGAAAGAAAAACACAAACTTTTTTTTATTCGTAGGAGCGCAGAATTTTGATGTCATCAGACTTTCAACGTATCGAACAGCCTGCAAACTCCGGTTTGTACAAAAAAGATGTAATCGTAAGTTATAATTACTCTTTATCTTCAAAAATTTCTCATGCATGATTGTTTCAAATATTCTACCTGGATGAACTTTAAGTATAGTAAAAGTAAACATTTTATCAGACAGTGGCAGTTGTCATTGAACTGAACAGACTAAATATATCGTTAGAGAGGCAGCGATCTTTGTCCAATGTGATATCTTCAGTTTTTTTTCTTTAACGTTTCAAAAAAATATACGGGCCAGCTTTTCAGTTGCCCTAAGTGTTGGATGTGGGTGGCCTCGAGCTATTTGAGCTCCTGTTCCACCGTGGTGTTCCGCAGACCCCTGACGGCTAGGCACGGGCATGAGTTTGGCGACGCAGAATAGAGTCGCTGACACGAAAGCATCTGGATCTGGTCGTGGTGGCATACATGAAATGTAGGAACCGTAAAAAGTCCTTTATGTTCATCCCATACTAGTCAGTGTAAGTTTTCTCATTCTCTTCCGTGGTCCCTTGACCTCGGATAGCTCACCAAAGCAAAGGTTGAGCCAAGGGTGGATAGGTGACCCCACTTCTCATTCTGCTACCAGCGTTGAACTGGACAAAGCAAAGAGCAGAACAGGCCAGTGTAGGTGGGAATAGGTCCCTCCTCCCAGTGGAGAGGAATTAGAGTGGTGTCTGGTGTGGAAGAGGACGGGAGGACAGCTGAGGGGTCCTGCAGGGCACACGTGCGATGGCACGCTGCGAAGTGCATAGCGCCGCTGACCCCAGGATGTGTGCCTGAGGGTGCCTCTGGTTTGGGTGGCTTACAGCTGCTTCAGTCCTGGGCAAAAGTGTTAGTCCTTGCCTGTAACTCACGCCTCTAAAAAATCTCTCTTAATCAGTAGAGAGGTATTAAGAAATGCTTGTTACAGTGCATTGCACTCTGTGGGCCCAAGTCGCTGATGCTGTGCGTATGCCTTGCGTAACCTTCACTGTACGTGCACCTATAGATGGGGCTGTGCATTTATGGTCCTTGCCTGGGCCACAGGGTGACCCAGGGGCAGACGCTTGGTGTGAACAGGTAGCTTGGCTTTTCTCGCTGCGTGGTTTTTATGTGAGAAGTACAAAGGTGAGGTTTATGTAGGAAATGTGAAAGATCGCGCTCTTCCTTCAGACCCTTTTTTATAAGTTAAGGAAGACAACGGAAGCTGTGAAGTTGGCAAGTCAGTCTGTCCTTTGTAACTACTGGATCATGTCCAGTTTGGACTGACGGATTGCTGCTGGTCCTTAGGTGTCTTCTCCCACTGTCATGCCTTCCTTGCAAGCTTTGAAACATTTAAAAATAGTATGTAATGTGGTTCTGCAGATCACTTACTGTGGGTTTGGAAAACTTTTTCTCTCCACTGTTAACACTTCTTAGATATGCGCTAAGATACAGCAGGGTAGTTTAGGGGAACACTTTGGAGCTCTAGACCCACGTTTACAAAGTACTGTGGCACTTGGACAAAGTATTATGGACTTGGCACTGGATCAACTAGAAACAGTCACAGTTTAACTGGAACATCAAGTTCCTCCTTTGATACTCAACTACTAGTCAGCGTGAGGATGTCCAAAATTATTGTGACTGATTTGTAGTGGATTTAGAATGCAGCCGATGTCTTTCTCAAACAAAGTTATCTAACTCTGCTAAAACGCACGGCATGACGATGGGAGATGGCTTTTCTCCTCGCTGTCGTTTTTCTGTCCATGCACCCAGATGTCGAAGGGTGGAATAAAAGGCACGCGAGGTGTCTGGGCACTCTGTTACTTTAACCTAGCTGACATGAACGACGAGTGTGAATACCAAGAGTCTGCCTCTCGCTTTGAACACAACTAAGTAACTGTTCGTTCCAAATGAAAGCTAACGTAGTATTCAGAAACAGCACCATAAAAGTAAGCTTGCATGCATTGCAGAATAGAAGTTAATTCTTTTTCCTTTATTTTTAGTTCATCTTGTTGATATCTGGAATATGATTGAAGCCTTCCGCGATAATGGCCTTAACACTTTGGATCATAACACAGAGATCAACGTGTCTCGACTAGAAACAATCATTTCATCCATCTACTACCAGCTAAACAAACGCCTTCCTTCTACTCACCAAATCAGTGTAGAGCAATCCATCAGCCTCCTCCTCAACTTCATGATAGCAGCGTACGACAGGCTAGTAACTCCTCCAGTTGTATTCTTAAACTAATTTTCTTTTTTAGTTGGTTGAATGCAGCCAACAACTGCATGAGCCCAGCAAACTGTCTGCATGCTGTTTCTCAAGGTCACAAGATTGTCTGTCGCGGATGCACACGTGTATTTAATACCACAGTAGTGCTGCAGAGATTTACATCGCCATGGCAGCAATGCTTTGTCTTAGAAATTGCTTTCTTAAGGAAGAGGAGTTAGCGCCTTCTGGAATTGCAGACTGCTGTAAGCTGTGTGTCTGGACTGAAGATGAAGTGAAACTGTGTTCTGGAGACTGTGGTAGAACGTAACGTTAACGTCGTGGTGGTGCAGCACCGTTTTAAAAGTGAAAGTGGTTCAATGAGTCGTGATCAACAAGACCATTTTTTAATGCTACCTTGTTTTGACAGCCAGCTGTCCAACACGCTGTGACCCCAGAAAGGCTAATTCTCGTTTCTGGGCTGGAAGAAGCTTGATTTCTTGTTCAGGGCACTGTCAAGGCTTTTCCTTGTGTCCAGCTTTATCAGTTGCTTTCTTCAGGGTTGGGTCTGCTAATCTTCTTGAGTAGATGTGTCCCTGTGGGCTCTCTGAGTAGCAACTGCAAATCTTCCACTGTTATTTAGCACTTCTTTCTTCTTGTCTTCTCTTTCTTACAGTCAGCTATTGTTTCCATCTTATCTATCTTCTGCTTTTGCCCTCTCTCCTAGCGCTAGAGAACTGCTCGTGTCCAGGAAGCTGTCACAGAGACTGAGTGAGGAGTCTTGCCCCAAGACACCCTGCAATAGTTGTTTTTTGTAATGTCCAGACTTTGATCCTTTCCTTAGGTGACCGCTTCTTATTGTCACCAAACAGAAGCTGGGTTTTCCCCCAGAAGAGACCAAGAATTCAGAACAACCCCTCGCTAAGGGGAGACAACACAAAGCTCAGAGCAGGAAGACTGCTATGGCAGCAGAATCGAACGTGTATTTTCCTGTCTAGTTCTGATTTGGTATTAGTTGCGAGATGAGTTGTAAGGGTTAGCTGATGGGTTGAGTTATTCTGAGGCAGATCATACCAGAAAAATACAGAATTTAAAACCAGAAATGGTCATATTTTGGGGGACTGCCTCAAAAGATTGAGGCTTTAGTTAGGGACACGTTTTCCTCCCCCACTGCTCCCAACTCTGCAAGGTGTCTGCCTCCTCTGGGACCCAAGCAGCACGCTTGATCCCAGCTTCTCTTTAGCTTCTTCTGGCACGTGGGGTTGAGAGAGGAGCTGGAATGCTGCTCTGCCTTGTGCAATGGGAGAACCAAGAGTAAGAGGAGAGGCAGGGCTGAGGCTCCCTCTCCAGGAGCTCATCAACATGGCAGACATTTATTTAAAAAAAAAAAAAAAGTACACATCTGCCCTGGAATTGCATCACTGGGGTAGCTGTGTGGCTGCCTGAATGCTCATCGTCCGGTAGCTTCTTACGAGGTGATGCTGGTGGTAACATCACAGAGTCATTAGCGTTCCACCCAACAGGTACGGCAGTCACAGATCTGAGTAGGGTCCTCCCCATGGAAATATTTAAGTGAGAGTTACGTTGGGTAGGTGTGGAAAATGCTCACAGTGAGCACTTTGCTGGGAGGAGCAGAACGCCAGTGGGCACGGTGCAGGAATGATACCGCATCGGTGGTGAGTTGTGAGGAGGAACAACTTTGGCATGATGTTCTTTGCTGCAGTTTATTCCTGGTCTGTTTTTCCCAATAGCCTCTCGTGGCTTTCCAAAGTCCCTGACCCGTTACTGGCACCCCAGAGTAAATTCCCTGACCCCGTTTGACTGTTTCAGAGCAGTCAGCTTTTTATTTCATCATTTCAAGACATCACATTTGATTTGACAGTGGGTTTAGTTGCTCCAATTTCTTTTTTCTTTTTAAATTGTAGGTATCAAACCACACTGTATGCTGGTAATAAAGCAGCGTGCAATAAGGGGAGGGGGGGGAGAGGATGACCAACTGACAAACGAGGAGGTGAATTGGCAAGCAAAGTGTGGAGCGGCGTGATCAGGAGGAACCTCGTAATCAGCAGAGCTGGAAGGGGCATGTGTGTATACCTAAGGAGATGCCTACAGCTCAGCGTTACGCAGAAAGCTCCCGCGCCTTCGCTGGCAAATCCGCGGGACCGGGTGCCTCCGAAGCGGCTGTACAGTACTGTGTGGGCTTGGGGAGCCAACAGGAGGCACGGGGGCTCCAATTCCTCTGGGGAGGACATGGTGGGAGAGCTGGCACGACTGGGGCGCTGCAGTGGGTTCCTTAGGAGGGACCGATGGTGGAGAGAATCCCAGAATCCCAGAATGGCAAGGGTTGGAAGGGACCTCGGGAGATCACCCAGTCCAACCCCCCTGCTCAAGCAGGCTCTCCTAGAGCATGCTAGACAGGACTTCGTCCAGGCGGGGGTTGAATATCTCCAGAGAAGGAGACTCCACAGCCCCCCTGGGCAGCCTGTTCCAGTGCTCTGTCACCGTCAGAGTAAAGAAGTTCTTCCTCCTATTCAACTGAAACCTCTTATGTTTCAGTTTGCACCCATTGCCCCTAGTCCTGTCGCTGGACACCACTGCAAACAGACTGCTTCCATCCTCGTGACTTCCGCCCTTGAGATATTTGTAGGTGTTGATGAGGTCCCCTCTCAGCCTTCTCTTCTCCAGGCTGAACAAGCCCAGCTCCCTCAGCCTTTCCTCCTAGGGGAGATGCTCCAGTCCCCCATCATCCTTGTTGCCCTCCTCTGGACTCTCCCCAGTAGCTCCTCATCTTTCTTGAAGTGGGGAGCCCAGAACTGGACCCAGAGCTCCAGGTGGGGTCTCAGCAGGGCAGAGCAGAGGGGGAGGAGAACCTCCCTCGCCCTGCTGGCCACACTCCTCTTAATACACCTCAGGATGCCCTTGGCCTTCTTGGCACCAAGGGCACCCTGCTGGCTCATGGTCAGATTGTCGTCCACCATGACTCCCAGGTCCCTCTGGGCAGAGCTGCTTCCCAGCAGGTCACCCCCAGCCTGTACTGGTGCATGGGGTTCGACCTCCCCAGGTGCAGCACTCGGCACTTGCCCTTGTTGAACTTCATCAGGTTCCTCTCCGAGAGAGAGGACCGGGTGCCTCCGAAGCGGCTGTACAGTACTGTGTGGGCTTGGGGAGCAAACAGGAGGCACGGGGGCTCCGATTCCTCTGGGGAGGACACGGTGGGAGAGCTGGCACGACTGGGGTGCTGCAGTGGGCTCTTTAGGAGGGACCAACGGTGGGGTGTTGCCCTTTTGTGTAGAGTGGCTGGAGAGCGTGGAGCTCTGCCTGGGGACCATGACGAGCAAGCTGGGGATTGAGCCAGGCTTAGCGGGCAGACTGGCACGGACATCATGGCTGTGGGTGTCTGCTACGGACCGCCTGGTCAGGAGGACGCAGAGGCTGAGGCTTTCTTCAGACAACTGGAAGAAGCCTCACACACACAGGTCCAGTCTTTTTTAAACAAGTGCCCCAGTTCTGTTTCCAATCCCGAGATCTCCTGGTTGTTACAGGAGTTTCAAAATCATACGGGAAGTTTCGCCCTTTTTCCTTTCGATAGGGAATTTGGCAGATTGAATAGCATTGGTACAAAAATAGATTTTGGCACGTTGCTGAATAAGTACACCTCCACCAGATTGCAGGGGGAGGAGTTTTGGGTTTTTTTCCTCGATTAATAAACAGAATGTCAGCAGAAGCAGGCCTAGTACCTGAAGGCACCATAAGAGATCTTTCCAAGGGTAAGATAGCGTCCTGTGAGGAGATATTGCTGCCTTTAGTCACTTGTTTTTTTCTGGAAATTAATTCAAAGCTGAACTCTCTTTTGAGAGAAAATGAATGTCTGTTAAAAAGAAAAGGGGGAGGGGGACTGGGATGGTAACTTAGGGCAATCTGAGTTAGCTGGTAGGGCTTGCTCTGGTAAAAGTGGAGGTCAAGGCTTGAAGGGGATGAACTTTTCAGACAACCAATTTGAGGTAGTCAAGTTTGGTTTTCTTTTTTTTTTTTTTTACACACACACAGAGTGCCAACTTACTCTTTGAGAAAGCCATCTAAGAGAGAAGACAGAAACAAAGTAGGATAGCTGAGATCTTCACCTTCTTGTTAACTTTATAGACTTTCTAGAGCTTGAAATAAATACCTAGCGTGTTTAGTTTCTGCCTTTGTTTAGCTCCTTTAAACAGCGTTAGAAGGGTGCTGGGTGTCAGCGGAGCGATGGCCTTAGCGTCACCATTCCTCCTCACTGATCCTCCTGCAGTTGTAGCTCTGGGGGAGATGCCCCTTCTGTAGGGGGAACATTTGAAGGACACTCTGAGTCTGTATTAGAGCATATTGTATTTGAGATGCTTCTGAGAAAGGTCAAGAGCCTTCACCTTGCTGTGGAGCGTGTGTTACCAGAAGGTGTTTGCAGATTAACTCTGAATGTGGGAACGGGGGGAAAAAAAAAGTTATTTGGTCACTTCCTGATGTCCCCATCCAGTTGTTTGTCTGTCATCGACATCAGACCTTGTCACTACCTCAATACCATAAGCCAATATTTACTTCAACTAATTTTACTCTTGACTCTTCCCAAGCACTAGTCTTCCAAGCACAAATGTTAAACAAGCGTCGTTTCTGCTGAGAAGCATTCTAGAAGTTTTCTAATCCCTAACACTCATCATGTATTTTCCCCATCATCGTATTTCCCATGACAGTACAAATGATCTGCCCAATACACTTAATTACAGTTACTTGAATGTATTTTAATTCTTTTTCTGCTTTTATATGTGCCTTTAACTTCCCCAGTGGTTTATCAGTCCGTGCCGCTGTTAGGGTGAAGGATAATGACCCCGTGCGTTTCTGTCTGCCAAGAAGCTGCTCGGAATTCCACCAGCTCTTACCCACGATTGCACACACATCTTCTGCCCTGTGCACCTCTAGGGTAACGTTGTATGGGTACAACCTGAAGCAGAAGAGGTTCCAGTTGAACATGAGGAAGAACTTGTTGAGTGTGAGAGTGATGGAGCCCTGGCCCAGGCTGCCCAGGGGGGCTGTGGAGTCTCCTTCTCTGGAGATATTCAAAGCCCACCTGGATGACGTCCTGTGTAGCATGCTCTAGGAGAGCCTGCTTGAGCAGGGGGGTTGGATTGGGTGATCTCCAGAGGTCCCTTCCAACCCTTGCCATTCTGGGATTCTGTTCTGCCAACCTCGCGGCAAGAGTGGAGTTGCGCTGAGCTCGCCACGCTCTGGCTGTCTGATACCGTGTGTTGGAAGTTCTCCAACTCCTGCCTGTGTGGCTGTGGCAGGCGATAGAGACGTTTGGGAGCCAGGGAGGTGGGATGGGTGCCCTCTGGGCCAGCACTGAGCTGGGAGAAGCTGTTTCTGAGGTCAGCCGGGCTGCGCGTAACCCGGCGAGCCGCCTCCTGCGCGGCCGGTGACTCGCTTCCCTCCTCCTTCCATCCTTGCCTCTCCTTCTGGTACCGGGAATGATGCCCTTGGCTCTTGCTGCACACCCGCCCGTGCTGCATGGGCCTTTCCGCACTTCCACGGAGACAAATCCATTTTTCCCTTGCTGATACTGGAAAGCGATTCCCCAAATGTGCCGTCTGTTCTAATGGCACAGCAGCTTTATTAAACCAGAATAAAACCTTGCGCACACTATTCCTGTTCTGCGTGGTATATCCAGGATACCGTACAGCATCTCCATGAGCTGCCAATTACTGAGTTTAGAGTGAAATGTGTGCTTGAACATCAGAGTTTAAATCAAGGAGCAAAAACTTATTGCAACTAGCAAAGGGTAGCAGAGGAAAAAATGAGATGTTTTACAGTGAAGAGAGGTATTTTAAGGGAAAGAATAAGGCATTGCTTTTTTATAGTATGCTTCTGGGATGAACAAGACAAATGACAGTCTCTCTATCTGTGCCTTTGTCCCAATTCTGCAAGAAAATGTGATTTGCAATTAGACATTTGTTAACTCTTCCAATGTATTAAAAATGCTACTGTTATTGCTGGTTTACTGCTATATTAAATAGTTCTGGTGGATCTTAGTGGTTAATGGAGGGCATTTATGCATGTCCTTCCTAGGCCTCGGGTATTTTTGTTGCTTACCGTTCTACCTACTCGTTACTTACCACGTTGTTTTTTTCCCCGCAGCGAGGGCCATGGGAAGTTGACGGTGTTTTCAGTGAAAGCCATGTTAGCGACAATGTGCGGCGGGAAAATCCTGGACAAACTAAGATGTAAGTATTTGCAAGCACATCAGACCTTTTTCTGAAATACTCTTGTTTCCGTTCCGGGCCGCGTACGTTCTGTTGTATTAAGTTCTGAAAGCCAACTTTTTTGCTTATTCAGCATCTTTACATGGAAATGAAGCTGCTGTGGCAATGCTCTTGGCACACATGCCATCTGCTGGCCATCCGGCGTGCCAAGTTCATCGCTGAGCAGGCTTTGCGAGTACGTTTAGTTCGTTTGCAGCGCTTTCTTGAAATGTAAAATTTCAGGTCTGATTTTTTTCTTGTCAAATTTGTTGCCGCTTTCCCTGTTTTGAGGACGTCGGGGGGCTCCTGTCTATCGTCTGCTCTATCTGAGGCACTCTCTGCATCTGCCCACTCTGTAATTCCAGCTTCTCAGTTCTTATTTTTTTAACTTTTTTATTAATTCTCTTTTCATCAATCTTATGTCCTTCGTTTCCCGTTTCCCTGAGCCTTCTGCTGTACTGGTAGAGCATCAGTGATACCATCAGTGATATCCATAAGCTTTGGGTTTGTCCTTTCCTAGTAATTCTTGTTCTTCTGTCCGTCCTCGTGGCAAGGGGGACTGGTTTAGGATGTGTTTCCTTTTCCTGAAGAGCCAGGAAGTCAATCCTACAGTCGGAGCCAGATTTTACTGTTTGGGTTTTCTCATTTTCACCTCGCCCTAAATTCCCTGTATGGAAGTTACCTTGTACAAATTCATTCCTCCTGATCTCCATGGTTGTCATTCACTGTAAAGAATTCTTTAGACTTTTCTACATCGTTAAGCTTCTTTATTATATTTGCTTTAAAACTAGCAACGTAATACTAGTGCGCGGAATGAAAC
>JADKXX010008051.1:0-30259 GCA_017310255.1 Butorides virescens | reverse complement strand
CTCTAGTACAAATAAAGCATAGCTTTAAATGAGAAAAATCCATAATATAGCCAAATAGGAATGATTTACTGCACAGCCTTCAATTCTCTAATGAGAATTCAAATTCTGATTTGGATCATAGATATGTAAAAAAGGTTATTAAGTTAACCCACATCTCCCTTAACCTTTCAAATGAATTAAAATACCGGGGGAGGAGAATATTTTCATTGATGGCAGAAACCCAGAGCAAATTACTCAACCAGATGTGATTGTCACAGGTGTGGATTATAATTTTAAAAGAGCCTGAAAACACTTTTATTGTTTATACCAAACAAGCCCCATCCCTGTACTTTCCTGGCTTTTGGGGGTGCTTGTTTTACTTTGTTAAAATAAGTCCCTAGAATGCCAGAATTCTTTCCCACAGCACAGCAGGTTTCACCTATTGCCTAGAGGACAGCACTGAAACCACCAGCACTATGTGAAGCATACCCTTCATATCACAGTGAAGGTCATGCTGGAACAGGTCATAACCCCATGGCTGCCACAACAATCTTCAACTGCCTCCGAAAGGTTCACCACAGGGAAGACCTGATCACGCAGTTCCATCACCCAGTAGTGGAAACAGGTCACCGGAAGGAACAACATAGCCCATTAAATGGCGTTCCCCAAAACTGCAGCACATGAGTAATAACTCAAAAGCATTCATGCAGCTGTATTCTAAATATCCACAAAAGTCTTCTAATCTAAGACCTTGAAAAGCTAGTGTGCCACAGGTAGAGAACTCAAAGCTGTGTATCAACATCTGGGTAGCAGCAAGAAATACATTGGGTTGAATGGTCCACATGAGCCTGCTAAGCACCTTCCCCTTTAGTACCTTCTTGTTTCAGCAGAAACCCAGAGCTCAAGGACCTCATGCCTGATGACCCATTGGTCAAGAAACAAGGCAGAGCATGCCCTGCCTGTGGGTGTTTATGTGCATGCTGATTGGCTGGCCAGGAAAACTATGCAATCTGATTGGCTGGGAACCAAGTGCATTTCAATTTGCTGGTGACCTGCAGCTTCTGCAGACCAGAAGCCCAGATGCAAGGTCTGTGGAGTTTGGTTGTTATCAAGCCAAGCTTGTGGTTTTAGGGAATCATATAGCCGGGTACAGCCAGCTTTGCTCACCCAAGAAGAGGCAGATACATACCCAGCACCTACAGGGGTTTAAGCACATCCAGATGTTTTGTTAACAGAGGCAATGGGGAGAAAGATTTAGAGATGCTTTCTAAACCCCTAAGAGATATTGGTAACCATGAAATAAGGTGAATTAAGCAATGAGGATAAAAAAAGGCTCATGTTATACAGGTTGTGAAAGAAAGCTTAAAAAAAAGAAAAAAAAAGTCAATTATGCTAGGTATCTTTCACCTCTAAAGAGTATTGCTTAAACAAGAAACAGGAGAAAGGACAAGGCAATCTTTAATATTTCATCTGACCTAGTTATTTACTGAGTTTATGTTTGAAAGGACTATTGGGAGGAAAATTATTCCATTCACTTGTAATTACTGACTTGCTTCGTCACTTGTTTCTCCCAGGACTGCAAGTCAGGAACCAGAAGCTGCAGCCCCCAGCTGCTGGCAATATAATAATAAATGAGATTATTTCTTAGGCACTCTGGTGACCTGTGGTTATACATCCCCTCTTCCTGGAAAAACGATAAGGTAAGTGGTTCCTCTCACCCATGCTGCTGCTAGTCCATGGTGCCCTTGCTCATGCATAGTGCTCCTGATACTTCATGAGGCTTCTTGATTTTCGGCGCTGCTGTCACTCCTTTCTGCAGCCAAGGGCTTACTGCTGCAGCTTAGTCTCTACAGAAACAACCTGGTGTCAGAAACATTCTGGTGTGATGCTAGACTAAATGAGACATGTCACTAACCTCCTGCCTGTCACCGTCCCTACCTCTTGCACAAAGAGGGCTTAGCCTTGTCTTCAGATTTGCTATTTGCTCCAGGTAAGGATTCAGACATTTCTCATACCTTTCAGCTCTCACTGCTCATATTGGAGCTTTCAGGTGTCTAACAGCTTTCAGAAAGCTGTTTGTCACACACCCAGGGAGCAGCCACACTTTGTAGTATCACACCTGCAGGCACGGCTCTTGCTCTGGAGTTGAGTGACCTGGCCCTGAACTGGTGACATTGATGGATCTTTTCTTTTTCTTCAGTTGCTGCTTTCTCATCCCTTTCTTCCTTCCGCAGTAAAAGGAGTAAGTGAAAAATTGGCTTCCTCAGGGTGAGGTGAAATCAGCACATTGAATTTACTGGTGGCTTGCTCAGCTGAAACCCCTCAATGTGCATGGCACTTGGAGAAAAAGTGCTTGTAGCCTGTCCCACCAGCCCCCATCCCAAAACACTGTGGCTGCTGGGGAGACCTGCACAGCCAAATCAATTCAAAGGGAAACAATACCATTTTAATACATTTGAATACTCAATTGTTTGTCTTGAAACTACTTTAATGAAACAAACAAAGAAAAACTGAATTCATTATTCCTAATTTGCGGTAGCCTCGCAGGCTGAGATTTGGCATCTGCACCTGACACAAAGCACAGCAGAGGGACCAGATACCTGACCCCTGCCTTGGGAAGGCTGGTTTGAAAATGCAGCGACAGTTCAGGTGCTGTTTCCACCTTCAGCCTGTGCAGTCACTGCCAAAAAGCATCAGTTAGCACCAAATGACAGTGATGCTGTAGGTACTTGGACAGGAGGAATTTGATCAAGGTCAACTACTCTAGTCATGTAGAGAAAGAACCAGAACAACTTTTTGACCAATCCTAAACTAAATTTAAACTCAAAAAACATGTCAAAAGGCCTAATTGACGTGGATATTGCTCTGAAATTGGAAAGAATTATGTAATTGCAAATTATTTTTAGACAAGGGACTGTTGGTTCTTTTCTGTAGGTAATTTTTCCTATCTGAAGACTAACACACTTTTTACTAATTTTCTAAAATTAATCCTACCCCAGGACTGAAAGTAAAAGCTGGTTAAATGCACTATCAGAGAGGAGAGAGAGCATACCTGATCCATATACATTTCTTGAATTTACCAACAGTTGAGGTGGAGAATCACTGGGGTCATGGGACAAAACTATCTCTTGTTTTTTCTCGTTAAAAACTATCTCATATTTTTTTCTCATGAAATGACATCCAGGAGAGAGTAACAAACCTTTTCCTCAGCAACTCCTATCTTAGTGGCTTTTATTTTACATGGGTGTTCCCTCTGGCCCAACTCGTAGTTTCAGCTTGTACAGTGGTAATCTCTTGGTGGGGTTTGGTCTTTTATACACACTTAATCCAGGACTGTGAGGTCACAGACGCTTTGTTTAGGTTGGTTTTGTCAATGAGTTCAAGCTCTGGAGAAATGAACTTCATGTGTTTTTTCCAGTCAGACAACTTGGAGTTTACAGGCCCAAAGCTTTGCTGCTGGTTGATCTGAAAGACATGCAGCAACACAAAAGCTCAGACTTGTTTAAAGCACAAATAATACTGCAAAGAAGTCTTGTAGATATTTGAAGTTATTCTTTCACCTCACTCTTCAGATCACTGTAGTCTGACCTAAACGGTCATGGTCATCCACGTAGGGTGGGGTTGGACTGTCATCCTTGAGGTCCATACCTGCCTTTCTGCTGTTAACTCTTGTATCCTTAAATTGGGTCTCTGCTCCTTGATGAGGAATTGTTGATGAGGAATATTGTTTGTCCTATCTGAGAGCTGGCAGAATCTCCTCAAGGATGGTTGTTTTCATGATGTGCAAGACCTACATCTTCTGGCTCCACCAGATGATCTCGTGGCATTGCAGCAATTGCTGGAGAAGGAAGAGTTTTTTTCACTCTGGCTGCATGTGCATGTGGTTTGCAACACAATCCTGTTTCTTCCCCTGAAGAAGTTGCTGTTGGTAGCAAGATGAGTAACCGAGCTTTGCTTAGAGACTTGGAGGAACATCAAGACTGCTTCTCAGTTAGCATTTTAAGCATTTGAAAATAAGGAAAAACAGCAGATGCAAACAGATAAGCACACTGTTGCCTAAGGTTTTAGAGTTATTTCTGTTGATTTAGTAAATTGCTGCTTGGTCAGCTATTGCTATAACTGATGAGCTAGTTCCATCTTTCAGGTATATAATTTTACTGTTCAGAAAAGAACAACATTGCTGGAGATCTATTTTGATAATTACCATAACTCTTCAATATCTATTAGGGATGTTTGCCCCTGCCAGAATGAATAAATTAGTTGGTACAAAATGCATATAGTTTGACATAGCATTAGTAAAAAAATATTGTCAGTTCCAAAAGGATTAGGTTCTTGCTTCCTCTTCAAACAAACATATTTCACGTCTTCTGATTAAAAAGGAAAAAGAAGAAATGTACTGAAATGTTTGCAACACAAGTCTTGGAAGAATCAGCCAGCTACTGTCCAAAGTCAAAAGGACCTCTACAGTGTATCCTTCCTACACAGCAGGCTTGCTTTCAACAAGAGCTATATAAAGCCAGAAAGACCTTCAGAGGACAGCAACCCTGACTGAGACACTGGAGATTCAATTTTTGCAGAATTTCACTGCCTGTCTTGATGTTTTACAGTTCCCTGTCCAGATTCAGATCTTCAATTTGAAGCTGTGGCCTGGAAACTGCAGAAATCTTTCAGGCTCAGTGCTGCTTTGTGCATTTTTGGGGTACCCAAAAAGTTACCATTGCAACTGAAAAAGCCCCATACAGACCCCAGTCTCAATCCATCGGTACTTGCACAAATTCTCCACAACCAGGGTGTTTTACAGAGTGAAATATTTGATGTTTGTGCTTTAGAATCTCATTTCCATTCAGTTTTGTGCTTGTGTGGTACTTACACCATATTCAAAGCGTTCTTAAGAAAATGGCTGTACCTAAATACAGAATACGCTTTTTAAAACATGTAATTAAACCCAAGATACTTCCTACAAATGCATTGAAATCCATGTGCCCAAACTCAAGGCTCGATCCCTGCCACATTTCAAGTTGGTATTGAAGTCACTTTTTAATTAAAAATCTGTTTTCTGTTATGTTCTATGCATGTCTATCTTACATGAAACCTGGAGCTTTGAGGGTGTGATTTGCTTAAGACTGGAAAGGGAAAAATACAGTTTGAGAATAAATAATACCCAAATAATTCCAATCTGAAGACTGAAGAAAAAGGGCCTCTGGTACTGTAACTGCTGATTTTGATTCACTTTAGATTCACCAGCTACATCGAACAATTCATTCACGTCCTTTGGGAAAAATGTAGTTGGAAATTTTCACATGTTCCTGACCTTTGGTTCATAATAGCCTCTTCCTCACATACTCTGGAAAATATATGAAGTCTCCATCAAAAAAAAGGGAATGATCAGGAGACATGGAGGTGAGCTCCACTGAAAACCTGAGATCTGCAATTAGTTCCACCAGCGATAAAACTGG
Organism: Butorides virescens; assembly: GCA_017310255.1. Classification (NCBI taxonomy): domain Eukaryota; kingdom Metazoa; phylum Chordata; class Aves; order Pelecaniformes; family Ardeidae; genus Butorides; species Butorides virescens. Next base: position 24,824 of record JADKXX010008051.1, on the reverse strand, counting down.
TAAAACACACAGTAGAGAAAAAGGTCAGGTTTTTCTGTATACTAATATATAGATTATATATGCTATACTGTATACTATTCTGTATACTATATTAAGAGAGACATCACCAATAGAAGATTAAGTATACAGTATCCTCGGTATAATTTTTAAGTGGAGGATTAGGTTTCCTTCTAACTCATATCTATTTATGATTAAATACAGTTGAACATATGTTTATTTCCAAGGAAAAATGTTAAATGACAATACAAGGTTGTAAATGTAGTGAGCATTCGATGTAACAAATGCTTGTTTATAAGCCAAGACTGTATGTTGGAAATTTTCTCCTGACAGTTCAGTGCTTTGCATCAAAGTCACATCTTCTGAAAATTAACATCAAAGTAATTCAGCTCATTATGGTGGTGTTTCAGTGAAGGCAGTCTGCTACTTCTCTGTAAATTAAAATGGAATAACTGTTATCAATTTTATATTGACTGTGTTACAAGTATATTGTAAAATACGTGATCCAATGTAGAGAAATGTTTAAGGAGATGCAAAAGATGTCTTAAAAAGACAAGAAGTTGGTTTTACTTTCCCATTATGATATTTAACAATTAATGAAACTACCATAAGTACAGCACTTTAAGGACAGTGGAGAGTCCACAGTGTGGTCCTGAAGGCAGTAACACAGGACTTAATGAGTACTACATGGTATTTTCTTCAGTTAGATAAATTTCCCAGTCAGGGACTCCATAGAACGGTGACAAATCTCATAGGAAGATAATGACCAGAATTTGGCTCTCTGTGGTTACTATGAGCCAGATTATAATTTTAACAGATTTTGATCTTTCTGGAGAAGAGTTCAAGACCCACAGATGTTTTGAGGTCCTGAGGAGATCTGAAAAATTATTGCAGTATATATGGTTTATATATACTTATGTGTGTATATAAATAAAATTGGTAGGGTTGTTTATACATAGTTCACATATAAAAATGAGTGAATTTTGAGAGGTGACTAACTTTTTATCTGATTGAAAGCTGCTTCAGGGTTGCTGAAATGGTCTGGGGTTTGCATGGTTTCTTCTTCTGACAGGTCACGTGTTCTGTACGTATCGTTTTTCAGTGTAGTTTCAAAAGTCCATCAATAAACACGCACAAGAGTTATCCATTGATACTAGTGGAGCTTCTCATGTAGTAAGATACTACTGACTCATAACCGTGACCTCGCAGTAACAGCCTTGAGGTGGCCATTTTGTAATCTTGTACTTATTTTATGGTTTGAAAATCAATATACTACTGTAAACATAAGCATGACTCATTTTATAGGCATATTCTCCAAAAGATGCTTACCCGGTATTTTTAAATGCTTGCTATTTTATGCTTCTACTTCCTGGAGATATTTAGAGAAATAATTAGAACTTGGAAGATGCAAAGCTACTACTTTTATTAATAATGCAAGAAATTGTGACATCCAACAACTTGTACACAGTTAATTAGAGCATCCAAATGCTCCAAAAGTACTCTGTAGGTTTTATATGAATATTATTTTCTTGAAAGCTTTAATATTCTGGATTTTCAGCCAATCAAGTTCTCTCAAATTATTACTATAAACTCAGATAAAAAATTAACAAATGTGTAAACTTTGCATGGACTAAAGTTGTTTTTTTTTCTTCTCTATTTTGTAGATGTCTATCCATTTTTCTGTTGAATACGTGCTTTGCATTACAGAATATTCTTTATTCTAGTCACTGAAATATAACCTTCATGATCAATACGGCATCGGTCTTTTAGTTGCTCTGACTGCTTAGTTGCCCTCACTGGAAATTCTGATCACACACAAATCCACATCATCTACTGAGGTTTTCCAACCCTTCAGATGGAAAATCCTATTGAATAATACTAAATACTATTACAAAAGAGACAAAACCAACTGGAACCTGACCTTTAGGATTGCAAGCTTTTAAAATACAGCTAGTAATTTTCAGCGCTTTTTGCCTACATAACTTTTGTGAATTTTTACTTTTTCATCAGGAACAAGCACAGTCTGGCACGATATGATAAAATGGTAAGCAAGTCCACCAGGAAATCATTTCAGTGATTTTTTCCTGGATGTTGCAAGCTGCTTTGCTGGCTGTAAGGCAACTTATTTCGTTGAAAGGATTCTTCTTCCACCCAGTTTCTATGAATTGCTATGCTGGAGTCAGACCTCACTTTGCTGGGGTTTTGTGTGTCCACAGGGACGTGCCCACACAAAGTCATGTGAGGAACCATGCCCCAGAAAAGCAATAATCTGAGGAATGTCTTTCTGCTTGTAACCCTACCGTTAAGTGGTTATCGTTTCTTAAATAAACAGAAAAAGAGGAAATGCATCACATCTTTGCTCCTTCTTTGAAGGACCATTCTGCAATCTTCAGTTCAAATTTGGTTGTACAAAATATTTAAAATAAAACATGATTATCCGTAATACCTTTGGGCCTAATTTCATTTGGTGTTTACTGATGATGCAAGCTGACAGTCACGGTAACTGAGGACCAAGTTTAGCCTCCAAACACGCGTGTTGCATGCACTTTTATCGGTATTCCCTGCAGACATGTATTTGCCTTGACTCAGAGGGATGTAATCCGTTCCGTCTGGCTAAGATGCACGCGCAGTTTCGAGGGTACTGGAACAGAAGATCACCTGTGGCAGCCCCCCCAGGCTACGGTGCAGATCTGTATGTGCAGAACCGTGCTCCCCCATCCCCTGGCACTGCAGGTGCCCGTGCCAGCCCCAGCCCTTCTCCTCGGCACCAGGAGAACAGACTGCTGCTTCACAGATAACTCCCATAGGGTATTGCACGGGTGGGAAAGCTAATGCAGAAACATTAGCCCAAATATGAATTTCACCCAAGGTGGGAGGGAATAATTTTCACAACGATTTAATTTTTTACTCAAGAAAAGGGATTTTTCCTCTCCTACTATTGCACTTAAACACAATGCAGACATTATTTCAAGCCCCTAAAGAAAAGTTATTAGTCACATTCAAAACATTCTGCCCTTTTACATTTTTTCTCCAGCTAGCAGCACGCTGTTTTCAGTAGAAACCCCCATCCTCTTTCTCACTGCCTCTGCTGGTGGACATTTCCCAGTGCTTCTGCAGAGCTCTGTGGCCACGGTGTCACTGGTCTCCACTTAAACTTCTCCCTTCCCACTCCCCATTTCTGTACCTCTTCTCTTTGGCAGTACTCAGGCCCGCTGTATTTCTGTATCTGGTTCTTGGGGACCAGCATGTCCCCTTTAGAGCAGATATGACTAATCCCTAGCTTTTGTGTCATGCTTTCCATACACTGATTTGTGCTTTAAAAAGGTGTTGACAGCATTCTATAGGTGAGGAGAAGGAGACATGCAAAACCTACAGCATTTTTCCAAGTGGTTGATATAAGCTGAGATGCAGATCTCCAAAATTCAAGTACTCCACCCCAGCTTGGGCCAAGCTGCTGTCTTACTGTTTTCCTTCTCGCAAAACATCTTTATTCCTATTTGCAGACTTAAAGCAAAGTGATGAGCTATTGACTACAAGAAAGCCAGTGGCTGGCATAGTAATAAATCTTCCATGCCATACTGCTGCCTCTGAAATGAGAAACTAAAGATGACACGTCTCTCATTACATTGTGTTGTTTCTTATATAATTTATGAATCTACATTCCACGTGTTTGGAGTCGTAAATGTGATCTGCATCTGTATTTGACATAAAGCATGCAAAGGACAGTTCCCAATAACACTGTTAGTCATTTGTGTGCAGAGTTACAGTGAATTACACTTAATGTGAAATATGTAGTGTCATAATAAACACGACGGTGGGCTTAGGTGACTTATGCTGATGCTGAGACTACTGGCAATGAGACGCACTGATAAGGAGCTACATCAAGGACTGGGGACCAGGGTTCACGGATTCTTTGCAGATTCCCAACTTCTTGCTATTGCTAACAACCCCACACTTAGAGTAAAACACTACAATAAAATTGTTTTGATATTTCTGTTATAATAAATTGTAAGAGCTCTGTCTATGGAAAATAATATCAGGTCTTCATTAAAGCTACTCAGAAGCAGCTGCAGGTAGTCCAAGCCACTTAATCCAATAAAGGCATGGACATGCCTCATACATGGGTAAATGCCAACACAATGACTCCAACCAGGGCAATTTTTCACCAGATTCAAACATTGGTCTCAGCATTTTCTCTAACTGCTCTGGTGAGACCTCACCTAGAGTACTGCGTCCAGCTCTGTAGCCCTCAGCACAAGAAGGACATGGACCTGTTGGAGCAGGGCCAGAGGAGGGCTACAAAAATGATCCGAGGGCTGGAGCACCTCTCCTATGAGGACAGGCTGAGAGTGTTGGGGTTGTTCAGCCTGGACAAGAGAAGGCTGTGGGGAGACCCGATTGCGGCCTTTCAGTACCTAAAGGGGACCCATAGGAAAGACGGGGAAAATCTTTTTAGTAGGGCCAGCTGTGACAAGGGGTAATGGCTTTAAACTAAAACAGGGTAGGTTTGGACTGAATATAAGGAAGAAATTCTTTACAATGAGGGTGGTAAAACACTGGAACAGGTTGCCCAGAGAGGTGGTGGAGGCCCCATCCCTGGGAACATTCAAGACCAGGTTGGATGGGGCTCTGAGCAACCTGATCTAGTTAGCAGTGTCCCTGCTTACTGCAGGGGGGTTGGTCTGGGTGGCCTCTAGGGGTCCCTTCCAACCCAAAACGTTCTATGATTCTATGATTCCTTAAACCCAAACAGGAGCACTAAGCAAGAGCCTGATCTTTTCCTTTAGCACATACTTGTATATGGAGGTACGTGGGATACCAACCACTTCAGGATCAAATACTCTCTCTCTGTAAGGCATATAGCATAGCAAGGAACCTCACCAAGTTTCTGAACTGTAGAAACCACAGGAAACAACTTTCACTCTTAAACCAGAACTAAAACGCTACTTTTTAATTTCTGAAAAACTCTGTAGGTAAATTCTGCTTTAAATTACACTCACATGAATCCATAGAAACTCAAGGGCTGATCCTGCAGTTTCTGGTCTTTCCTGAGGTCCATTGGGAATTTCCTCTTTATAGAGCCATGCCAGTGCCCAGCAATGGTACTATTTATTTCCCATGCCACACAAGATGTGTTTAAAAGGTCAGCTGAAAGTGAAAATACCTGTATGTGTCTTCTCCAGTGCTGCTTACAATATTCATCAGCACTTGATAAAGGTATTGCCCAGATCTTCCCCCAGTGCACAACAAGTCTGGAGTTTGTGTATTTGGGGATTTCACTGAAAACATTTAGCTCAGTCTACAATATATTATAAATATTTCTCAACAAGGAGAGCAGCACTACATATTTCCACTATGCCTCCGTGGTACAGACATAAGCATTCTACAGAGAGGTAATATTAACATAACATAATTTATATAGGATTTATCCGAATCCACACAACAAATGAGTATCAAAGGCTGGGAGGAAGGCAGGAGGTCCCAGGTGCTAGGTCCTTGCTTACATGACCAGCTCAGTAGCAAGCATTCATCTATCCTTTTTTATGTAACTATGGAAAAACCATTGCAGCAATTTCTGATGTCTATGCTTGCTATTCTGGTAACAGTATCCACTAGGAAAGGAATATGATCTTCCACAAGGAACATCTCTCCTCAATACACCCAGCCTCAGTCATCCGTATTTCAGACGTAATACGCGGCCAAATTAGATAGAACTTCCGATCACGGTTTTCAAAAACGACTTCAATGACTTGTGATGATATGTCACATTTCACAAGATCTTTAGAAGATGGATAATCAGATATGTGTACCAAGTTAACCATCAAAAAACCTAGCCATCTCCCAAAATAGTTATATTTAAAAATCTTGGCTTCTGATCTTAGTTTTATATTGTCAGTCTATTACTTTAGCCTTCTTTGCAAAGCGTGTGGGAATCACCTAGAGGCATCAAATCCAATCTATGCACATCACTTTGAATGTATTTTATATTTTTGCTGCCATCCTCCAAAATAAGGCCATCAGCCGGGTTCATTGCTGAAGACATAATACATCTCTTCTGAGTTTAAAAAACCCCACAAAATCAATAGAAATGGATTCATGCATCTTTTTCAGAACTTCTCTGTCTAGCAGCAGTTTCTCTTTTCCTGCCCTTCCTGAGCCTGTATTTAATCCACTTTAGCACTTTTATCAAATTAAACATTTTTTCTTCAAAAAACAACTTGTTATTGATGCAAAAAGTAATCAATAGCCTCCTCTGAAAAGCTTGCTTGAGGAATTTGGATGTACCCCCTCTCCCAAACACAATAAACTGCAAACTTCTCTTACCACTCTGCTATGTGGATATCCAGGCTACTGTGGGGTTCTGGAGCAGAGAATAAACACTACTTTTTTATTCTTTTTTTTTTTTTTTAATTACATGCAAGAGGGAATAGTCTTTACGAGCCTGCACTTGAATCCCACTTTCCTCCTCAAGAAGTGCTGTTGAAATACTTGTTCTTTTACAGTTCCATTTAAAAAAATAAAAAGTTTTCTGTGGTGTTTACTCAAAAAAATTAATAGAAACTTTGGTTCATATTTTTCAAAAATATCTGATTTGGGCCACTCAGCTTAAGATGTGATGAAGCCACTTAGTGATTTCAGAGCTAGATTTTTTCATGAGCTAGGAAGTAATGAAACCAACCACCAGCATCGCATGGGCCACCACTTGGCTTTCAGCTTTCACTTACTCACCAGCCACTCAAGCAGAAGAGAAGTTAAAAGGCTTAAAATATTCCTAACTGCTCCTTGAAGAAACTATGTGCTGCCTCCTGACAAATATACAATACTCATTTGTTAATCCTCACAGTCTGAATTACAGCGTTTAAATTTTTTGTAGTCAAGTCACTATGCTCATTTGGGTGACCCTGACCAACCCAGAGAGCTCTTCTGTTCTTTGGACCAGCTCCAGCTACTGTCTGCAATGACTCTACATTTTGCCAGTATCTCGCTCTTCCAGAACTCAACAAATCACCCGATACAAACAGGGCTCTGTCTTCACCACTCACCTTATGTCTGTCCGCTCAGACTCCGCAGTATATCGTTTAATCAGTGACAGTCACCCTCTGTCCAGCTTTATGTTCCTAGCATCAGACTCTTCTCTATTGATTTATGCTTTGGGCACTTCCATTCACTAGACTTAAGGATTTTTGTGATGCTGTCACTGTAATCAACTAAGGCTATAAAGATATAAATTTCTGAACTGATGTTGTGGTTGATTTAGCAGAGGCCTGGTGCTCTGAAGTCATTAAGAACTTGGGAAAATCTCCAGTGGCTTCTTCATATGTCAGATCACAGGCATGGATGCATTTTTCCCCCTCCTTATCTGATGGAAATTCCACTTTACAAATGTAGATTGCATCTTAAACTCAGCAGTTTCATTTCAAGATAACCAGTGAATTTACACCTCTATCAAACGCATTACCTGCCCACAAGTGCCATACCAATCAGCGAGCGCCCGAATCAAAGTCCACCACAGTGAACAGTAACCAGCTGCGGGAGGTTTGGGATACTGTTGAAATGAACAATGTCACGATATGCAGACAAAACTAAACAAAAACATCTGGACTCCATCAGAAGCAACAGTCTTCAAGCACAGTCACAAAAGCCAACAATTCCAAATGCTGAGAATATTTTCTACATGAGAAATACGATGCCAAGGGATCAATTTCACGGTGAGTGGGACATGCAATTATTCAGACACTGGACACGCATGTCTGCTGTGAATCCATGGGCGCATGAATTGGCTTTCTAAGCTTTTTTTTGAGCTTAGACTACTACAGAATGCACTGCTATTTAAGACAGTCATTATAAAAATTAATATTGCTAATTCGCATGAGGAATAATGGGGAGCTATTCTATCAGATATGGTCATGGACATTGCTTTGAAGAAGGATGTGGAGGGATGGCTGAGTGAGAGAGGGCATGATTTAATCCCTTTCGACAGCCCCTGCTTCTAAGCGGATGTGGGTGGACCTATGACTGGAAGAGAAGGTGAAGCCCCTCCACCTGACAGATGATCCGTCCCAGTCACAGTAGCGATGCAGTATGTTTATAACGGTGTTCTTCCAATCACAGTGTGACATGTGTGTATGTTATTGTTTTCTGCCTATATATACTTTTGTTAGCTGCGCAATAAAGGAGAACGACCATTACTCATATTGAGATTCCATCGTTACTCCACGCCGACTTCCCCTTCCAACAGAAGGATATATTTGAAGTTTGCCTTTACTAGTACTTACCTGTAAATAAACACACACAGCTGATTCACACTCGAGCACTGACTCCCTATCATCTGCAAATGATGCTTACACTAATGTGTGAATCGTCACAGAAACACGATACACTTTAAACCTTTAAATGTTATCACGCTCACTCGATATCCCATTCAAATGTTAGTTCTCCTCAGCTTTATGGAGCTAGAATGTTATATCCAGTTTGAGAGATACCAGTTTACTGGGTATCAGCTGCATAGCTTTAGAGCTTGGGACCTTCTGAATATTTGTGTTTTCTTTACTTATTACAATGAGTTGCAAAGTTAAGAACTGGAAACTTGTTCGAAATGCAAGCCACTTCTCATCTGGAAGGTTTTTTGTTGCTTTTTTCCCCAACATCTATTTATCTCCAGCAGTGTGTTTCCCTGTTTGGGCTCTCTCTGCCCAGCTCACCACAGTGCCAGGAAACTAGGAAAACATCTTGCAGAGAATTGTAATTTTAAGTTTTTCTTGCTCCTTGATTTAGCTGTGAAAAGAAACAGGCAAATGTACAGGAGTCCACCCACTTGAAGAAAATTAATTATAGGTACTAAAAGTCAGCCAATAATGAAGGTAAGAAAGAAATTCAATGCATTAACAGCTTAACAATATTCATTCTTTTAACGTTTACCCACACCTGCAAGTGTGTACAGCACACGCTTTCTCTTTGCAGTGGCTAATTTGAGCATACTAAGACCAGCAACTGTTCATTTATAGATATATATTATCCTGCCATACCTGTCCTATGCACACACAGACTTTCAGCCCGAATGCATATTTTATGTTTCACGCACAAATAAATAGGTGAAAATGTGTTTTTATGCACTCCTTCAAGAACCATTTTATTATTCAGGACTATAGAAGTTGTGCAAAACCTAAAAAAAAAAAAAAAAAAAAAAAAAAGATAGGTCATTGAGACCATTCTCCTGATATTACAGTGACATTCTTCCTGGGGAAGAAAAAAAGAAAAAAAGATCTGTAAAAGAGTCAAACTTCAGAAAAATAATCTGATTTCTGGTGTTAACCAGTCCTAGTAGTCTAGGACCTGCCCATACACAGATGAATGTTAGCATGCCAAGTAAAGAAACATGCTTGGACTTTTTTCCCCTTCTTTTCTCCATGGTTGGTCATTCGATTTTACTGTTACTTCATTAATTTGGATGCACATAGTAGAGCTTTTGGTTTTACTGTTGCACGTCACTGGAAAAGCAAAGTAATTGCAATTTTCTCAAGGTTCTACTATTGCCACTCTTTCATTTTCCCAGAACCATTACTTTTAGTGATGACGAAGTGGACAGCAACAAAGATTATGAACTCAGTCACAGTTTGCATTTGGAATAATGGAATAACAGAAGTGAGTAAATTGTCTGACAGTCATTCAAAAGGATTATGCATTCACAAGTCCCTGGTGATTGCGCCCACGCTTCTTGGCAATGAAAGCCCAGTTTTGGAACTTTAAGCCCTTTGCCAGCAATACTTCTGTTATTCTTTCCTTCAGCACTTCATTCCTTCATTTATTCTCCATCTTCCTTCCTTTACTTCGTTAAAGTAGTCAATTACTGAAGTTATGGAACACATAATATCTTTTATTAGAAAAATTGATAGAGAGTTTTTGAGCACAGATAACAAAACATTGATGTACCCGAGTGTTTTTCCTCCATAACACCGGCATGAGTAAAGATAGCATTTTTTTCCTACGAACAAAATTTACACGAACCAAAGCACATAAAAGCGCATTTTTTTGTAATAGAGGCAAAAAATTGCTCTACTTCTATTAGTAGAAAGCCTTGTTAAAAAAAACCCACATTCTCTTCTAAATTAGTATTATTTTCAGAAAGCTTCTTTATGCTTCAAAAAGGAGTTTTCTCAAGCTGAAAAATGTGCTTTAAGATGAAAACCATTGAAAAGATTTTTGGTTTGCAGCAGTGTTCAACAAGTCACATTTTTTCAGCTGCCAAATAATCATAAAAAAGTCAGTTTGAGGATTTTGCTTTCCAATTAAAAGCAGCCATTTTTCAACAAAAAATTTTTGAAGATGAAAAATCTTCAGCAACTAAATCACCATCTTAACTGTTCAGAACTGAATCCTTTTCCATCAGGGCCTAATGCTGTCACCTGCATATCCCGACTTGTCAGTGATTTATTACCATAGCTCAGTATTTTGATGTTAATTATTTTGTTAATAATAATTTAAGTTCTTGTTTATTTTTTACATAATTCTTAACATTCATTCACTACAGAAAGAAATACTAGTAACATACTTTTCCCATTTTTTATATATATGCAATGTTCTATTAAATAGAATATCTGGACATCTAATAACACACGTTACACTCAATTTTTTTTATGAGATAGGAAATTTTCTCTGTCTTCCCCATGGAGATAGGAAATTGGGAACAGAAGCTTAATTCCAGTTAAATCCTAATTAAATTCAAATATCTAAGTGTTTAGATACAACACAATCACACAAAGATCCAGGCAAGATTAATGGGGTTGGGGGGACAGATATAGACCTCTCCCTGGGAATATTTTGCTCTGCTTAAGACATGAACCTCTTAAGATCACTTTCTTTTACCATATGCTACTTGGGGCACAAATGGCATCTCATTAAAGTAAGATGAGTCTGTACCAAAATGATTTACAGAGGGAAGAGGAGGAAAAATAAAGTCTTTGTCAGAGGAAAAATTGGTAGGCATCTTGTATTCCAGACAAGACCTTCGTGGTCAGTACCTGCTTATTTGTTAGTAAAATCTATTATATGGAGATTTATCATTATAATTCATGTGGCAATTTCTCTATTTTATTTTGTTTCTTTTTATACAATTTTCTTTTATAGGAGTTTACCACATCTTTAGCAATAAAGCAGTGAGATTTCAGGTCCCTGTTCAGGAAAGCACTTATGGCCTGCTTACCCATTCTTGATATAGGTTGCTGCTGTCTTTGAGTTGAGCTTTGCTGATTCAGGATGGCGTTTCAAACCAAAGGCTGCTGCTCTCCAAGACTGCACACCTTCCAAAAACGTGACCTCCACGGATAGGGAATGCAAAATCTGGGGAGAGGCTGAACAGCAAGGAAACACCTCATGCCTCAGGAGAGACACCCTCAACAAATAACCAGACATTTCCATCTAAACACCAGCAATAGTCGTAACGAGAGTATCTTCGTGCTCTGTCCTGGCCATAAAACTGCCACGGCTTCCCTGATGGCTGCTGTCTCTGCTCATTGCTTTCCTTTACGACCATCGCAACTGCAGCTTCACGAGCTCAGCCACTGCATCCGAAGAGCCACATCTAACATTATTCCATCTTTTTTTTTTGGTTTTGGTTCTTTTTTGTTAACATCAGTACCCAGCTCTAAAGCTGCTCAGTCATTAAGTGCTTTACAACAGATAATTATTCTTTGGAACTGGCCTTTGAGACATCTTGTTTTCACATGAATTGTAGGAGCCCAATTCCTGTAAATTCACAGTGTATTCTAGCAGAGTGCCACTGTCCTTTTTGCTTAGTAATTACATTAAGGATTGGTTTAAGCAGGATTTGGTAAAGGGAGATTTTCTTGGGGAATTTGCGTTTGCCTGGTTTGGGTGTTTCTTTTTTTTTTTTTTCAACACACAAGTACAGAAGCAGGTTTTTAGCTGGGTGCAGAAGCTCGTGCAGAAATTGGATAGGAGCCTAGGGAACCCTTGTCCTTGTGAGTTAACAGCCCATCCACGAGCCAGGCGACACAGACACCACCAAGGATCATCCCATAGCAATGGCTTCAGTTCTTTGCATTCCCATGGGAAGCAAGTCACCAGCCGGGTGTAAGGGGAGAGGATTGCCACATAAAGGGTCAAGCTCCCCAGCAGCCCAAGCGCTTTGCTGGGCTGACCCCACCTCACCCTAGCTGAGAAGTTGGGCTTACTCACCTTCATTTTTAAACTTACTTAACAAGATACTAATGGCTACATGGAAAGGCCTTCAGAGAAACTGCTGCACCAGTGGGTGCCAAACATCTTTGAGCAATCTCCCCAGTGCAGGGATACAAGCACGGCTGTGCCAAGAGCAATGGAGCTGCAATGATTTACGCCAGTGGAGCCTTAGGCACCTACGTGCTTTAGCTCGCGTAATTGATTTGGATGTCTATCTATAGGAACAACATGATTTTGTATGTCTGATCCTGAAACCTCACTGTTCCTTTCCTAAATACAAAGTGGCATGGCAAAAATCAACTATAGAGAAGGCAGGGTTGGTTTATTGTTTCTTTAGAGGAACAGTGCAAGTAGCAGTGCAGGTTCATTATAGATTAAATTCATCCTGCGAGGAAGAGATTGCTACAGAGTATGAGGAGATTTGCAAACTTCATCATTCCTTTACCAGCTTCAGTTTGTGGACTTCTTATGTGAATGGCAGCTTCCCTGAGGATATGGACATCTAGGCATCTTCTTTAACAAGTGACATCAGAAAAACTTATTTCCCAAAGTCTCCAGGTACTCAGCAAAGCAGCAGCCCTCTGAGCTTTGTGATACACTGTGCTCAAATTCTGATGCATCTTGCTGAAAAAAATTAACCCTTTGAAGATGATGTTCCTGTGCGTGCCCCAGAGATGCTGTATTCCAGTGGTTTGCCTGACATTAGGTCTGCATGGGTTAATTAAAAAATAATGATTTTTTTTCTGCTCCCCTTCTGGTTGTCTTCATTCACACAAATATGCTGAAATCACAAAACCACCAAAAGGATTGCTTTAACCAGAAGATAGTATATGAATTCAGCATATTTTCTGCATAAAAATATGGCATTTGTATGGAAATGACCTATTTTCTTGAACAGGTAGCTATAGATCACACAAAGTTTCACTGTAACATTTACGCAAAAGAGATTGGGAAGCACTTTCCCATAAGATGCTTATTTCCTCCAGATGAAATAATAAGGCAAAGCATAATCAAGGAGCTTAAAAGAAATATTTCACTCGATATCATATGTTTAAAGCCACTGGATATTTGTTTTGATTTCCATGATTATTTCATGTTTGTTTGCCTTCTGCCTTAAAGGAAGTAAGGGACTTAGAAAGAAACCATCCCTTCTCCCCCTTTTCTTTTCTAATCACATTACAGTTTGCAAACGATGGCAGATTGGCAGCATGACAGATCCACGCTGCTCTAATAATCATGAAAGTGGAGGCCTCTTCGGTGTTGGAGGCAGACAGAAATCTCTCCGCAGAAGCCCCAACCCCGAGCATGTTGTGCCCGTCCCCGCACACGGTCAGAGCGGGACACGGGCTCTGCCACACAGGAGGCAAAATCATCCCGACAAATCCCCGTTACCATGACCCACATTTATATTCCAGCACAACACATGTGGCAACTCAGCAATCAGCAGTTGTTCGGGGCAGGCGGCTTAATGGGGATGCTCACGGAGATCAATGCTTTGCAGCTTTTCCCCTGACCTGCAGCGGGTGATGGTGCGTTATTCCAGGGGCTGAGCTGGTCCCAGCTCAAATCAGGGGCACAACTCAGAGTAACGATCAGCAGCACAAAATCCAAACCCTCACCAACACCCAGCAGCTGCATGACGGTCTTCTCAATAGAAAGATGCTAAAATCATAGAATACATAACTAGTAAATCAGTTTTAGGCTCGCTTTTATTACAAAATTACAATTTTAGTTAATAGTTGCACAACTACAAGATTGCTTTAATGTCAGCGCTTAATGAAACACTCTGATCTGATTCAACCCCACTGAAGTCAAGTGCAAAATTCACCCTGATATGAATGGGTTTCCAGCTGAGAAACTCTTTGAGCTTATCATGAATTAAGGTATAGCTTGTTCCGGTGATGAAGCAAAATTATTTAAAATCAATTATAACATAAAAGATACATCCCAAACTAGATGTTCACTGGGCTAAGATTCTTGATTTACAGCCTAACAGCCTAACCCTAAATGGAAATCCATACATCACTGAGTCAAAAAGTAATCAGACCTCAGATAACTTACGCTAGAGCAGGAAATTCATCTTTTCTTCCTCTGTTCAGAAGCATTAGCTGGGACATTAACAGCAACCAGGAGAATTACTAGGGCAGCTATTTCACCATCACAACTCTGCGAGCACAGCAGAGCTTGCCACAGCACAAACATTCAACACCCACCTTTCCTTTACCTTTAAAACCAGCCCTGAGTCATTTTGGCCACCACTTTATTTCACAAATGTACAACAGCTGTGGAGCAGCTAATGACTTACTCGGAGGCCTCTGGAATAGGAAAAACCTTCCAGGCTTGTGCTCAACCATGAAGCAACAATTCTTTCTACATAGAAAAGATAACTAAGACATTTGTGCCAATATGATATTAATGGAAGCAGCTTTTTGTTGGGTCTTAAAGAAAAGGACACGCTGTTGAAATGTTATTTCCCATAGTTGCATGACTATTTATATAGAGAAATATAAATTTATATAAATGTATACATATCTATAGATACACATATTATACATTATAGGCATATACATACATACATATATACACGCAGTGTTATATACACATACACAGATTTGTATATACATATATATAAATATATATACACACACAAATGCACACACAACTTGCTTCTTTTTAGCTAGCTATAGTTATAAATTCTCCCTCCCCCACGGATCCAAGATGATCTGAGTTGCCTCTGCTGAACTCCCCAAGGTTGCCTTTCCATCCCGAATTAAATATAATACTCATTATCCTGCCATTCTGGTTCCTGAGAAACTTGGCAACCTTTCGGAATGACTTCAGATGCAGCAATTTCTCCTGCATTGCCTCTACTAACCTATTCTAGGAGATGCAATATGCTGCTAAGATTAAGTGTCCAAAATGCTAATATATCTGAGAAGTGCCTCGACTGACCTACATTGAGAATGTAGGTCTTAATGTACCTATTTTTAGCTTCACAACCAAAATGCCCATATTTTTAATAACAGTCCAAAGCAAGCCATATACCTGAATCTCCCAGAACTTTCCAAAAATCGACTTCTACACTTCAACACGCTAGCGTTGACATGTATACACACATGTATATAGACACAGTATATATGTATATACTGTACATAGTATCAGCGTTTCTACGACATACATTAGCCGCCCTGTTCCGGCAGAAGTAATGACACAGGGGGCAGTTATTACTGCTTTGAGTGAACAGTAACTAATTTTAGGTTGTTGCAAATGAAACATCTCTGCTTTATCCCTGATGCGTACCTGTTAGAGATCCATCCTATCAGTGTTTTGTGCTCTGAAGGCTTTAACAGACTTTGGCTGGCTTGCAGGGGGCTGGCAAAGCACAAGGCATGTAATACCACCACGGCTAACCTCGGGAGGCTGCTTACAAAGCTGAGTTACAGGGAGGCAATCCAGTCGATACATCTTACAGAATTGAAGTCTTGAGGTGCAAAACAGCACTCTATAGAAAAACCCAACAAAGATAACCATATTTTCAACTGGTCTCCATTTCATGCACATGTTCGATGTGCAAACCGAGGCGTTAAAACTTATCGTCAGCCAAATGAATATCTGTGCATGCAGATAGGTAAAAGCAACGTTGAGAATGCCAACAATCTGGAGGCTGGTTGAGAACTTGGGCCAAACGTAGGAAAAATGGGATTCTGTGAGATATTTGTTTACCTGCTCTAAAAAGAGAGGTTTCAACAAGAATTGCATGTTGTTATTCACCGCCTCTAACCCAGCGAGATGCCTGACTTTCAGGTGCCGTTCGCATTGTTAGCCTTGGCACAGTTCCCGCTTGCCACAACTTAACCCATCTCCCAGCGATGGCAATGCCATTCCTTCCATCAGCATCGCTGGCTGTAGTACCATGGCCCCGCATCGCTCACAGGAGGAATATATATGCATTTATATATATCAATTAGATATATCCACATTTCTCACTTTGTTGGTTTAAAACCAAAGGGGAGAATTAAACACAGTCTGAACGATGACTGACTCTTTGCCTTAATCGGTGCCTTTTGTTATTCTCAGTGAGGGCTGCAGAACAAGGAGGCAACAGCTATGACTTGCCCTTTCTTTGGAGAAAACACTAACATAAACTGGATCTAAAAAATACCTTTACTTGCCATATTTCTTTGCTTGCCAATACTATCCACTTTCCAAAGCAGCCAGGTTTTTGGGTCACTGCAAGAAAACATAACAGAAGTGATGCCATAAGAAATGATGCTCTCTAATTAAGAAGAATACGTTAGCTATACATCTTTTTCAGCAGTGCTTTTATGAAGACTGAGCAGATGTGCCCTTGCATGGCAGTTTAACAGCACCAGAGAAACTCGGCATGAGTTTTCTGAAGAACACAGAGACAAACTTTTAAATGGCCAGCATCCATTGCTGATGTCCAGGTTTTTTTAAAGTTCACCTTCCACAGAAACGCCACAACATGATATTTCTAAGTGCTCAGCACTCCCCTGCTCCCTGTGGACACAGGACTGGTACCTCCAGTGGGGCAATACCCAAGGTACCTGATTGCTTAGGGGGAGAGCTAATGGTGGCACAGATTAGCTGGCCACATCCGACCCTGCAATCTCACTGATGGGAATTTCTCACGTCTTCCTTTGAGTCCCAGGCACTCTCAGGAAGGAGAGGACATAGCTGAATGAACACATTTCGACTCTAAGCCTGAGTGGCAATTCCTATGCTCTTTTGAGCATAGCTCCTTCATTTGCCAAAGAAAAGAAAAGAAAGAATTAAATTGGAAAGTCCTATTAAAAAATATTCTTTGATGAGAATTTTCACACTGCAGTGTTTTCCTCTCTCCATCATACTCTGAATAAAACCAAACCAAACAATCACGGAACAAAAAAAAAAAACCAAACCCCACATTAATTAGTCTTGAATTCCAAAGCCAAAGCCTCCGACGTTCAATGATGGACTTCAGTTCAAGGAATATTCAGATAATGGACATTGTATATATATACAACTTAGAGACCAAATACGAAACCAAAAGTTTACGCAGCTTTCTGGAAAACCCATCTCAGTTTAGGACAGTTTCTGTTGTGATAGACTGACTTCATTTTACACAAGTATGGTTTGAAAAAATATTAACAAATACATTCCTACAGTTCTTTAACATCTAAATCAACTGTTGTCTCCAGAAAAGCAAAGCAAAGCTGAGGAAAGCAAGAAAAAAAAAATATATCGCATAATCAGTATACTAATGCCACTTTAACATTTGGGAAAAGTCATTCACTTCAGATGAGACAGTCCCTGTAGGACAAAGACTCCTAAACCTCCTAGGGGTTTGTTTAGAATTACTGTTAGGGGAGCCCCCAGCAGCAGTGGTGCCAGGCCCCCCAGCAGAAGGGATGGCAGTGCCATCGCGAGCAGCAGCATGTCTCGGGTCTGCGCCAGTCCAATAGTGATTTATCACAATTCAGGAACTCCTGCTTGCAATTATTCAAGCCCTACTGCAAAATCTCATCACTACAGAGAACCTCCCTTACTGGCACGGTGCTACAGCAACATGCCAAATTGCCATGCCACATGCCATGGACAGGAATATTCCTCCACTGTTAGCGGTATCTGTTTGAATTCCCACATGCGTAAAGATTCGACCCCTTGCTAACCTAAAACATTTCTTCAGAATTCATACAGTATACAGGATATTCTTGAGAGATTTAGAAAATTCTAGTAGAAAAATAAAGATGCTAGAAAAAGTAAATGGACATGAAAGATTCTGTAGATGACATATGACCGAGTTGTGAATAGTTTATATTGTGCTATGCCCTCTATTATTGTCTATTCTTTTAAGGCACCCAACATCTTAGTATTGCATATACATACATCTTCATATTGTCTAAAAATAACCCCACACTTAAGATTAACGCCCTTAACATTCAAAACTGTAAAGACTGATGCAACATCCATTATAGAGACACTACCCAGTATGACTGCGGGACAGGGAATTCCCATAGCCAGGCCAGTGGCTCCGTTCCTTTGAGCCTTCTCCCATCATTTTCCCACAAAAATGAGCTGAAAACTGTTCTGAAAACCTCCACAATATCGACCTATTTAACAGAGAAAATGCCACCACAGGGGAGCGTTTCCAAATTCACAGAGATCAAAGGTAACCTACAACGTTTCACCCCAGTAGCCTTCTGGGGAACACCATGGGTAGCAAAGCTAATGCTTTCATCAGTAACCCCCCTAACTCCTCCAACAGCTGGAACAAAACTGAAAAGGTGGGAAGCTGTAAGGATCAAGCAGAAGACATTTAAAAAAATGATGTGAAACGCAGTTGTCAGTGCCTGTTAATATTCTTGCTTTCTCAAGAAAAAATACTACTAATAATGTACTTCCAAAGAATTTGCAATTGTTACATTGATAATCTTGTTGGCTACTTGGCTACTTATGACATTTGGTCTAAACTCTGCTACTGATTTCCACGTTTCTTGAATCCGCTGACACACACTCATATTTGGCTTTATGCAAATGCTCTTCTTTTAAAATAAAAAGAGCTAAAGATTGCTTGGTTAGTTTGTGAATGAGGTCAATAAGAAAAATTACTAAATTGATAGCAAACCCATTTTCTCTATGCTGTTACTCATTTTGTTCGGAAATAGTCACACGGAGTACTTGTCTCAAAATACTTGAATCCACTTAATATATGTTGCCATTTTCTGAGATCAGACTTTGCTCTTCGTTCGAGTCTGTTGACTAAAACCGAGCAGTGATGTGGTATTTCATCACCAGCTTCAAGGGAGCAGAATTAGGCCTCCAGCTCGTACCAACACAAGGGTTTGTTCCAAGTGCGTTCCACTTCTTGTAGTAGCTTCAACAGGCTTTGAAGTGGGGCATAGCTACGTTTGCCAGAATAAACCAGAAATTTTTCAAGAAGTGGGAAAAAAGATGTATTTCCACTCACAGCAGCATTACAAAGTATTAAAACTGGCATATCTTTGTACAAAGAGCTGTTGTTGGTATGAAGAAGTTGTGAATTTACTCTGTATTTCTCCCATGGAAACAACTGCGTTGCACTGTATAACCCATACATAAATTCACTGTGAAACTCAGTTACAAGGAACTCAGATTTAGAATCAAGTCTTGGAAAACCCAGAGAACAGGAATATGCAATGCACAGCAGCCTGATTTCCAGGTGTACATAAATCCACGCTGTAAAAGCAAATGCCTTTGGAAGAAGTGCAATTCTGGAACGAGTTCCCCCCTAAGTGGCTGGAGCACCGCCAGAAGCCGCGCTCTTTGGTCAGTAATGTGGATAAGCAACGAACTCCAAACTTAGGGCCAAATTCTGCACACTTGTTTCACTTGAACGTTTCTGCTATACCTAAAGCCAATTCATCACCTCTTATTTGTGTGAACAGCTCACGTGAAGTAAATACTTGAACAAAATAGAAGTAGCCTAGCAGTCAGGGGTTACTGCTTGCAGACATATTTCAGAAACGTCGAGCATTGCATATTGACATTTTATAGAGATCTTTCTGTCCCGTTGCTGTAAATGTTTACAGCAGAGAACACAAGCTGATCACAACCGCACCATTTCTAGCTTAAATCCAGATCAGCTGCTCAAAAACGGTTTTGTTGGGAAAGGTCTCTGACAAAATCTTGAGCTACCACAGCTTCACTCAAGGCCACAGAATCTCGTAATAAATGACCTGCCTGTAATATTCGCCTAACTGGAGCAGTAAGGGTCCTGGCTTGCTGCGACAGACATTCCAAGATGGATTGCTTTCCAAAAGTCATGTTATTATTCATACCACAAAAATTAACATCTTTCTTTCACTACTGATACAGTCAAGAGATCCATGAAGCAATTTCCAAGTCTCAAACAAATCTTTTGACCCAGGTGGAATACGATGGTGACATCAGTGACAATATCCAGAAAATACAAAAGAGCATGGATAATTAAGCACCATTATTATCCTTCCTATTTTTCTATTTTCATTATCGGTTATGAGTGGGACTTACCTGGCCTTTTTCCACCTGTAGGAAGAATTTCAACAGAGTCAATGAGTGAACAAAACAAACACATGATGAAAGATTTACTGCCAGTTTCTGAGCACCGCCACGAGCTGAACTGCTGAAGCCTATACCAGCTGCTTGGTGTACAATAATGAAATAAGCTAAAAAAAAAATAAAAATTTAAAATAGTATCCCATCAAACAGCTCCAACGTAAATGCAGATCATTTGACTTTATTTGATTCCTTCCCAATATTATTAATGCTACCAATAATACTGCTGATAATGATATAATTATCATTAATACTCCCTATTAATTAGGAGTAATGCAGGTTGAAGCATGTAAAGAGTCACCCGTCACAGATCAGAGATGATGGATCCACTTTTGTTTCCTGCAGTGGAAAGTAATGCTCCCACCCACTCAGCCTCAGCTCAACACAAGGCAATAGCAAAATAGAATTCAGCATAACACACATTAGATATCACAGTTAAATATTGTCAGCACTTCCAGAGCGAATCATCCCCAAATAATTCCAGCCCACAAGGAAAAGGAAGTTTCCTACACAAGGAAAAAAAAACTCAATGTAAGCCAAAAATTATCTCTTTTAATACAAAATTCCATTCTCATAGAACAAATTTATTTCCACTGAATAAATAGATTTCCTCACCATTCGCAGGTGAGATTACTACCTATAGTTATGTTGAAATTCTCTTGCCTTTCTGCAGTTTAATTAAAATATAAACATTATTTGCAACTGGCTTTACTATATTTGGATACAAGTATGAACACTCGGGGGTTCAATGACATTGCCAAATGTATACAGCACCACTCTCACTAGGGGTTGTACTTTAACCTGATTTATATAGCTCCACGCATTACTTGCCTGTAGTCTTATCAATGTAATTATTATGATTATTATAAGAAAGATCTGGCCTTTGTACCTTCATGTTTATTACTTTTAAGACGTGCATGCTCTTCTACTACCCATTAAGAAAAAAACCAAAAAGAACAGACCCCAATGGATTAGAGCTGAAGGCAGCAGAAATAAAACGCTATTAACTCAGTGGAGGAATCTGGGAAATTCAAATGCAGATTTTACTAATACTATGGAGTTGATGCTAGAGTTACAGACATTTGGAGCTGTCCCTCCATCTCAAAACACAAACAGCTACTACCAAGGCTCAGGAAATGAATTCTGGCGCACCCAGATGCCTCTCCAAGACAGATTGACAAAAAAAAAGAGCCTGCAATAAGCATACTCGCTGAAGCTATAAATAGCGACACTTGGGGTGAAAACAAGTATTCATGGTTTTATCTCCATTCAAATGCATTGTGCTGGGTGAAATCAAGTTGTTCCCCAGAGGGAGGAAGGGTAGCTGGGCCTGAGGTGACCCCAGGCTGTGTCCCCAGGGGCACCCTTAGACCCTAACAACAACCAGCCGAAAGCCCTGGGGGAATCCCTTCTTAACTCGGGGGCGGGGTAAAGAGTCGCAATTCACCTGGGGGAATTACCTTCGCGGCTGTTCCGTTAAGACAAAGGCTATTCATAGACATATTTGATATTTCTGTATAAAATTCTGCATTTGAAAGGTCTTTAAGGTAGCGCCTCGGGGACACGGGCTCCCGGCTGCGGCCCCGCCTGCCCCGGTATAAGGCGCCCAGAGGGTACATTCAGCCGGGAGCTGTAGGGGACCGGGAGCGGGGCCGGAGCGGATTCGGGAGCGGGGCCGGGAGCGGATTCGGGAGCGGGGCCGGGAGCGGATTCGGGAGCGCCCGCCCCCCCCCCCCCCCCGCTCACCCGCCGCGCCGCGGCCGCCAGCGCTGGAACTGCAGCGCCACCTGGCGGCCGCACCGAGCCGCTCGCTGCCGCCGGCCCGGCCCGGGGCCGCCGGGGCCAAGACACCAAGGGGGGACAAGATACCAACCGGGACCTTCCCGGGGAGAGGGGTGGGGGTGGTGGGGAAATCCGATCGTCTTTGGTCTCGCTCCGGTTTCAGCGGGGAGCAAAGGGCCGCGCCCGGGGCAGCAGGAGCGGGGCCGCCCCGGCTGCGGGGAGGAGGGCCGGGTGACTTGGAGCCGTTGGGATCCTTTTCCAGATCGTTTCACCCTTTTCCAAAATCGAAATGCGCTTTAATTTTCCCCCCCCCCCCCCCCCCCCCCCCCCCCCCCCTGACTGCTCACTTCGCATTTACTGCGACTGCGAACACGAGAAACATCCACAGCGATGCCTCCCTCTGCTCCCAGCAGGCAGAACCAGCGCTCCTGCAAGAAACGCCACTCGAGGACGCGGGCTTAATTTTGCTGCCTATTTTTAAATACACGGGAACCGCCATCAGTACAGTGCAACGTGGGAATACAGATTGTAAATCGGATCTTTAAAAGTCTCGGGTGGTATCTTGGCAAGAGGAGCTGTACAGGGTTTTTCTCTGTTAACATCACAGTGCATTGAACTGTTATTAATAAAATAGCTTTCAAGGTTAAGGTGGGGGAAGGAAATCTCAGTAGGGGGAAGCTGAAGTTTCAGGTTCAAGCTTTGTATTCCTATATATATATATATATGGGTGTATACATATATATATATATGCATTTTTTTCAAAACGTTTTATTAGGAAAGCTATACCAGACGCATCACTGTACAATGATTAAACATTACCTTTACAATTTATATTCACTTGAAATTACAGAATAAATATATGCACATTGTTGTACCTTTGTGTGTGTGTGTGTGCGTGTGCGTGTATGTGTGTATGAGAGAAAACATTAAAAGTGCTTCCTACAAAGCTGTTAGTGATAGGTGCCCGGTAGCTTGCTTGCCTTTTTTTTTTTTTTTTTTTTAATTTTTTTTTCTCCTTTTTCTGTATATTTGCATGTTGCTTTTATTAGGAAAGTGCGGATGTCCTCCAAAAAACCATGGCGTCATGATGAAGTGTCACTGAGCATCCCCTAGGTGTGTGCGCCACGTTGTTACATCCTTCGGGCTGCTCGGCTCCGGGTGGCTTCCCCCAGCCCACGGGGTTCCCCTCCGCGGCCAGCGGGACCCGCTCCCGCCCTGCGCGGCGGCGGGGGCTGCGCGGAGGGGCCGGGCTAGGGGGGGCTGGGGGGGGGGGGGGAGGTGGCGGTGAGGGTGAGGGTGAGTGTGCGTGCGAGGGAGGGAGAGAGACAGGAGTGAGACATTCGAGCAAGACCCTCCCCTCCCTTCCCTCTTGCAGTTTCCAGGCATGCAGCAAACTGCGCTCGTTTGCTTCTTTGCATTTTTTTTTTTTAAATAAATGTACAGAATCTGTGCCATGATGGGCAAGAAGAAAGCAAGCCACAAAATGCCATCTTCCCTCCCCTCCAAGGGAAAATATAAAGGAAGTTTACTGCAACGGAAAAGAAACAACAATAAAGAAAAGAAAGGGGGGGGGGGGGGGGAAGAAAAAAAAAAAAGAGAGAGACACACATAGAATTTACTTAATCAGGATCAATACAAAGATCCCCGATAATAATAATAATAATAATATACCTTAGACATGGCACAGTCAAAGTCTCAGTTTCAGTATAAAAAAATAATGATTGATTAACATCTGCTGGCAAAAGTCTGCGAAGGCACTTCATCGATTAATGATCTGAGAACGGCCCTGCCCCGCAGCGCGCACATCTGGCGGGGGAGAGCACACAGCTGTATCCTCTACTCGCATGCGGCGGTGCCGGGGCGGGCGGCGGGGCGGCGGTCAGAACCGGTACGTGGTCTTCTCCAGGACTTCGAGGTAATCCGGCTTTGTTTGGAGTTTGGCCCTTAACTCGAGGTATTCGCTTGTGGGGGTTTGGTGGTCTGAGAAGCCCTTGCCGGCCGCGAAGAGAAGGGTTTCTTTGAGCCTGGCGTCCTGCTGGAGGTCCGGGTATTGCATGCCAGGGGGGTGGACGTGCAGTTCCTTCAGCTTGGGCACGGTGCCGTACAGGCAGTCCACGAACCCCACGGCGCAGGGCGGCGGGCGGTCGCGGTCCCGCGGGGCGCCTCCCGCCGCCGCCGCCGCCGCCCCGAGCCCCCCGCCGCCGCCCGCCCCCAGCCCGCCGCCCGCGGGGTGCTGGGGGCGGACGGCGACGATGGTGTTGAGCTGCGAGCTGGACACGGCCAGGCTCCACTCCTGCTCCTTCTCCAGCAAGGTGCGGTAGTTGGTGCCCGGCTCCTGCCCGCCGGCGCCGGCGGCGGCGTGGGCGAAGCGCTCGCCGCCGCCCCGCAGCAGCTCCGCCGCCTCCCCGCCGCCGCCCGCCGCCTCCTCCTCCTCCCGCGGCTTGTAGATGGGGTTGTTGCACATCTGGGTCACCGGGTGCGGGATGTAGTCGTAGACGTGGCCCGCCGGGGGCGCCTTCTCCGGGGAGCGCTCCCCCCCGCCGCCACCGCCGCCGCCGCCGCCGCCACCGCCGCCGCCGCCGCCGCCGCCGCCGCCCTCCTCGAAGAGCCGCGGGCAGCGCAGGGGCAGCCCGCCCAGGTCGGCCGCCTCCGCCCGCGGGCCGCGGAACGGCAGCTTCCGCCGGCGGCGGCGCAGCACGAAGGCGAAGAGCCCGGCGGCCACCAGCACGGCGGAGAAGAAGAGGACGAGGAGGCTGAGGATGAGGACGGAG